>PVJA010006743.1:28933-71993 GCA_004027025.1 Myocastor coypus
GCTGTGACACACACAGGTGGAGCAAAAATGGTTCATAGCCTTCTACAGCTGCAGTCAGTATGGATGCGTTTTGATGACCATTTCGAAGGAAAACGTGTAACATTAACTGAATTAAAAGGTGTTAAGTGCTACGGGTTAGCTTGAAAGTCCTCCCCCAAAAGCCTCAGAATGCTTGCACATGGCGATCCCCTTGCGGTGCTGATGAGGCTGACTTGCTGTTAGGGGTTGAGGCCAATTCTGAGGATGTGGGTCCCTAGTGGCCTGGCTCCCCGGCTCCCCCTTCCCTTCTCCCCTTCCTGGCCACTGCAATATGAGAAGCTGCCCTCCACTAGCCCTACTCCACGCCTTTTTCCTTGAAGACAGGACTGTTACGGTTTACGTCTAGTTGCCCCTCCCCCACAAGCCTCATGCAATCATGGGGCGGGGACCTAGAGTTTGAGACTTGAATGCTGATCCACTAGGATTAAGTGTTTTACTACTGTTGGGATTATGTTCTGAGTACTGCTGAGACTATGGGTGTGGCCTGAGATGGATAGGCTCAGGGGGAGAGCCTAATGTAATTTAAAAGGAGAGACAGAGACAGACTAGAGCTGTTGCTCTCTGCTCCCGTGGTTGGTCGGTTGCCTCTGTCACCATTGTTGCTATTCTGCCACCATGAACTGCTGCTGTCTGCCTTGTGCCACTTAGCTTTGGAGCCAGCCGAGCATGGACTGAAACCTCCAATAACTAAATGTAAGCTAAATAAACCTTTCCTTCCTTGATTTTGGGTGTCGGGTATTTGTCCCAGCAATGAAAGAAAAGTAACTAAGACAAGCACTAAGAGTCGAAAACTTGATCCTGGACAAACCTTAGTACCTGTAGCTTCTGCATGTTGGGTATTTTGTCTCAACAGCCAGTAAAATAGCTAATAACAACTATATACCCTTTTTACTTAAAATCTTGTCTTTCTCTAGGATTCTTTGTATGATAAATACAATTTTTTTCTTGTGTTATGTAAGAGCAATTTTTCTTTTCAGAAACAGTGACACTATTTTCAAGTAATGGGCATTATCCTTACACTGTAGGTCTAGAAATGAGACGAGCCCTTGGCAGGAGCCCTTGGCAGGAATGCCTCAGCCACCACTTCTGGGCACAGTGCTTCCTTTCAGTAGTGGATTTTATAATAGTCATTCACCTCTGAGGTTTTCCAATTCAGGTATTGGAGAGCATTCTAGTTCAGGATGTCCCCGATGAGCACTTTAAATATACATCCGAGTCACAGCTCCCCCGCATCCCATGAAGCCTCAGGATACACGGGGAACATGTGTTGCTGGATTACCGGCATCCGCAGAGACGGTGTCCTGTGGACCGCAACTTGTAGAATTAATTTACCTCCCTGATTTAGTCCCATTAAGGGGTTCATTTAACATCTGTTGGGTCATCTTTGCTAGAAAATTTTTATCTGAAGGAATAAAAAGAAATTCCTACTGGTAATATTTATTCGATTCCCTAGATTTTAATTTAGTCAAAGAGGAGGTGTAACGTTCATAAAACACAGCTTGGAGATTTCTTCAGGATAATGTACTGGAGAATATTAATATATGAGTATTGATATATGTGCCTATCACATATATTAACTGTTTAGAGAGAGGTTCCAGGGATTTGCACATGGGCACTCTAGTCCATTTTCTTGGCGGCCTTCAGCCCGAGCAATGAGCAATGACCTGTGATTCCTTGTTATTTTCCTGCCTTGGCTTCAGTAGCTCTGTTTCCTGTCACTTCGCTGTGACAACCCACGTCCCCCCACATGCTCCACTCCTGCGCCCGCCTTTGAGCCTCCTCCTTGCAGTCTCCCAGCCTCTTGGAGGTGTAAGTTCTCCCAGCATTGCGTGAGCTCCTTTGTGAGGAATGTACTGAGAGCTGGACAGAGAGGCTCTTGTGCCTCGGCTCTTTCGGTGAATCAGAAAAATTGCAATTATTCCCGGAAACATTATATCTAAAGGTCCTAAAAGATTAGCCAGCTCATAGCCTACGTAGGACAGTTTTCACTGCTCTCCCTTCTATCTCGCTGGCCTCTGTCTTGCGTTGCAGATTTCCACTTGAAGCATCGGCTACGTGTATCTAATGGGCCGTGTGGCAAACTGGTCCTGCTAGCTGCGCTTCTCTGCCTTCTTTTATTTCCCTTCTCGGTGCATACTGTCACCAGTTGCTGCCTCGGGCATATTACTTGCAAGTCACCTTTAATTCCTCCTCTTTCTCCATCGTTCCTTTCTATGCCCTGTTGGCTCTCCTCTGTAGCAGTCCCAAGTCCATCAGCCATATGTACTCCTGACTGCAGCCTGCTGTACTGAACCTCTGTTTCCACAACCACCATCTAGACTTTTATATGCTAAAATATCACGAAATGGATATCTGCTGCTATCACTGTCCCTCTCTTCCTTAATCAGAGAGGATGGTCTGTATTGTGCTGCACAAGTGAACTGTCTAGGGACACCCACATACACACAATCACCATACACACACACACACACACACACACACACACACACACACAAGGTTCAGTGTGCCCATCCAGCTGGAATCATCAGAGGACTGCTCACCATGGTCACCTAGGCACGTGGACTCACACAGCTGCTTGCAATCCCACTGGAGCCACCACATTCACCAAAGCACTGGGAATAACGTATTGGTAATCTCACGTGGTTCCTAAAACTTCTGTCATAACTGATCTCCCTGCAAACTACTTTACTGGCTCCTACATGTATGGCTGAAAGAATTGACAGAGATACTACTGACCTGGAAAGTGTGTTTGTCTGTAGGAACTGGAATATTTTTTAATATTTTATGACTAATGTGGAAATTGTAGGGAATCAAAGTTCACATGCTCTTTTCCAAAATTTTTATAACATAGTACTGCACAATACTGCATCAGAATTTTCATTTTTTTTTTTAAATTATGTGCTTGCTGCAGAGTTCCAGGACTCAAGTCAGACTCGTAGTCATTGTCCTATTTCAGCTTCCGAAGTTCTGGTATTACAGGCATGTGACACTAAATCCAGTTTCAGTGGCCAGCGCAGTGTGGGGCAAGCCCAGAGCCTGCACAGCATGCAATCCTGGGGATCAAACCTCAGTCCTTTCGCTCACCGGGGAGGCACTTAGACGACTGAGCTATCTCCCTGGCCCTCTGCCAGAATTCTGTTCTAAGAACGTATTTATACCTTCTGCTTATCATGGTATATACCCCGTGTCATCTATCTATGCCATCAGTTGCTCCCTCCCTGGTATAAGGTATTTTAATAAAATCATTGCCAAGGCTTTATGATCAGTTTCATAGATCTGCATCTGTTTCAATTTGCCTGCCGTTGATAAGCCTCAGTCAGATTTATCCTAATAAAACTTCTGTGGACAAGGCTTCTGCACAAGCTCCTCCCTTGGCTGCTCTGCTGCTGGCTTCTCTGCTTCATGCTCGCCTGGTGAAATGCTTCTGCCGGCCTTGCTGTCGCTCTGCCCCCTGCCGTCCGCTGTCCTGTGGAGCCAAGCATGTACTTTGTGGAACAAACAGAATCTTCCCTGTAGTCCATCAAGTAGCCCCCCTGCCCACTGCATGCCGGATCAACCACTCCTACGCTTTTCGCATCACACACAAGGTCAAGGGTCAGCTGGCTCGGGAGGCTCCTAGGACCCAGCGGCCACCCATCACTCTTAGATTCTCTCTTTGCGAATTCCATATTGCATATGTGGGGCACTGGTTTCAGTCTAATGGATTAGTGTTGTTTTACTGACTTTAAATCTTCAGAAACAATATCCTTTCTTGGCCTGGAAGACTTGCTATCCCCAAATCTCTAACAGTTACTTGCCCCATAGGCCTCAGCTGTATACAGATACTGTATATTCTGGGATGTTACAATGAAGTCCCCTCAACACTCTGTGTGTTCACTCTGATCTAGCACTGATTTAATGTTATTCAAATCACTTTGCTGCTTGTCTTTGATCTTTACATGTATGTGAGCTGTCTGACGTGGTCGGCTGTATTCCGATCTTGCTCTTTCTGTATAGAGCCTGGCACACCACGGGTGCTTATTGAGTTTCTGGTGCCCAAATGATGTTACGAGATTAAACTGTCTGTAAGTATAAGCCAGTCCTGTTGTTTAGGACAGGTGACATTTTTCCTTGTAAGTTTAGAGAAACTACTCCATGTGTCCTAGTTAACATCATCATCCCACGAAAGTAAGTAAAGCAGAGGTTTTCCTCTGATGTATTTTTCTTAGATCAGTAGAAAAATATGAAAATAGAGTCCTAGGAAATTGTTTCCATGTCTGTTAAGGTGATCCTGTGTGCATGGCTACTTGGTGTTCAAAGGCCATGTTAAATATAGCTTGTGATCAATATTGTGAAAATGGCATTCTAGCAGGGGAAGAAGCCAATAATTCGAAAAGCAGAATGCATAGAAGGATACTGAAGGGAGAAGTGAGAATATTACGATTAGGGCATATTTTACAGTGTTAAGTTGAATTGGTCACGGCAGACGTGGCTGACAAGAAGCTTTTGAGCAATGGTCTAAGCAGATGCAGGGCTGAGGGAGGAAGACACAGGGTGAGAAAGAAGTGGGTATTGGTGTCCTCTACACAGTGCGCAGGCCCACAAGACAGCCTACGCTTCACAGAGTGGTAACAGTGCACTGGTTGTTGGGGCACTTCTCTGTGCATGCTGATGGGGTGGTCCCCTAGGGTCGTGCCAGCAGCATTTCCTAGTGCATATCAGCTGTGTAGACATGCGCAGACTCTTGCGCTCCATGGAGCTGCAGAACCACAGCAGGAACTTGGCTCTCAGAAAGCGAGAGGCCTGGGAGACGCAAATGTCTGAGGTAAGCATCCTCCATGCTAGTCCAGAGGTTGAGGCAGCTGTTGTATGAAGGGCTTAGCCTAACCTTCACAGAATGTGTATGACGTATGTTGTACTTAAATTTTTATATGCTGAAAATGTTAAAGGAAACACAATGAGATATAAAGGCTTCCACAAAATAATCTGGAAAAGTATGTTTATTCTTGACAGCCTTAATTATAGATAGATCTACTACTCTTCATAGAACCTATGTGTCTTGTAACTGTGGGAGGACATTGCTTAGATGCTTGCTTGGTAATTAGCGTGTCTACACATTTATACTGATTATTTTAGCACAAGCTGCACAATCACAAATCTCTTTTTCTCTTTGCCTGTGACCCACCTCAGTTAGATACATTAATTATTTTTTAAAGATTTTGTTGGAAAAAAAAAACCCTCACACTGAATATCAGATTCTATTGACCAAACAGAAAACACATATTCTGCCACTTGTAATAAATTATTGGTTGCTCTGAGAATTTTTTTACTCTTGTTCCTTTGATCTTAAAAGAATGACAGCCCAGATCTACTATCTTTAAATAGTCTGTTGAAAATGACTTAATTACTTAAGATACTCACCTGCTGCATAAGGCTTCCTGTTCTCGTATTCTTTCTTTCGACTGCAATAGCATTTTGCCAAACCAACATTTATTGGAAATTGCAAAAACTGATCAACAGAAAGAAGCTAAGTCAATGTGGCCTGAAGGTGTGAGCTTGGCTTTTGATACTGACACAGTTGCTGATATCCCAAGAGTCTCAGTCAGTGCATTCTACTCAGGACATAAAAATCACTATAATCACTAATCACGGGGAAAGTCCAACCTGGATTACTGCCATTTCGTCTAATGAGTAAACATGTGTATATCCAATGCAAAATAAATACAGCACTGGAGTACAAAGGTGCTGAGGTTAAAGGATAACATTAACTGTTTTATCATCTTATCCAAGCTTACCGGGGAGCAAATGCCGAGGAACTCTTATATAAGAAACCTTGCCACCTTGTGACCCTCCAGCAGTCTTTGACAGCATTCTTCACAAAATTGATTTCTTTTATAGGAACCACAGTACTTACTAGAGCTCTATCTAATCTTGCCCATTTATATTCATGTTATGAATATGACATGAAATGTATGAGTTTAAATTAATAAAACTGGAAAAGTGGAAATAAATATTTTTATAGAAAGGCAAATCTGGTTCTATACCTTTCTTTCAAAGGTGAAAAAGCAAGTTGTGTGCAATGGCTCAACACTTCTCACTGGGTTTGTGGCGACACTACGCTGTTGCACACAGTCTGTAGTGGACTTCAAGTCTTCCCAAATATTGACTGAACCACCACATTTCCAAGCCTCCTAGGAGGCATGCAGACAAGTATGGTGCATGGAGCCAGGAACTGTTATTTCTAAATGACTTTCTTGTTCTCTTCCATCCACACTGCCTAACTCCATAGTAGTTTTCTCTGCTCCATGCTGAAGCCAGGCTGACTTACTTCTCTAGGCCCGGTGACTCTCAGGAGTCAGTGTTAAATGAAAGGAGTTCACTGCAATAAGAGAGGAAGATGGCATTAAGTAAGAAGATGAGGAAAAACGGTGGGGAGGAGTTGCTGGAACACATGAACCTTGGGGTAGTCGGGGGAAGAAGGAACTGGAAGAGAGCACCGAAGGTGGGGCTGCAGACAGCTCCTGGCAGGGGACGTGGCTTGTAAGTTGAGGAACCTTAGGGTGCCTGGACTAGGGGAAGCATCTGGATTCATTTTTGCCAATTGTACAGCTGGCACTGCTAGTCTAGATCAGTCCAAATGTATGGAATTTACATAACACGATTTATAAGTCAGTAGATTAGCAATATATGAGGGTATGGGCTCAATATATGAAGGTAGGGCTGGTGAGAAAGCTCAGTGGAGTAAGGGCCCCAGGTTTGATCCCCGGTACTACATGCCACACCAGCCCCACCACTAGGCGCACTAAGTCAGTGATGAAGTCTGGGCTTCATGGTGTATGCCTGAGGAGACTGAAAGTGGTTGGATCACTATGATTTGGAGCTCGTAGTGCATAATGAGACCTTGCACCTATCTGTCTATCTGTCTATCTGTCTATCTGTCTGTCTATCTATCTGTCTATCATCTACCGATCTAGATAATAGATCTATCAATCAATCTATCTATTTAGATAGAAAATAAATCTAACTAGATAGATCGATCCATAAATAGATTAATGATCAGTTTGAAGAAAGGCCCCAATAATAAATTTATTGAACACATGATTAAGCACTCATGCAGAGGATTAAAAAAAGTTTATGATATGGTTCATGCAGAGCTTATGAGGGAAACCTTTTTCTACCCAGAAAGGATCTGTCAGTTGATCTTTAAAATGTAGCAGCACAGAGAGCACACATAGTCTGGTCGGTGGATTCTTGCTGCTTCCTTGGATGCATTCAGAAAAGCTTATGCCGATGACAGCAGACGCTTTGAATTCACCTGGGGTGATCAGCCCTGCACTTTTTAACTTTAAAATTACTGTGTCGCTTATCTATAGACACTGATATTTGTGGGATGAAACTGCAGAAGCTGCGGCGATATCTACCTACCTTCCTCATGCCCCCTTCATCCTCTTGGATGTGATGTAGATTCCACAGGATACAAATGAGTTGTTGCTGTTTGCATCTGTTATGCTGTTCACTTTTATGCCTTTTTAGAGTCTTGTTTGGCCTTGGTGACCTCTGCGGTGTTGGAAAAGCATCCCCTTAGCTTTCACCCAGTGATTAAGAAGCAGTCATTATGTCCCCTGTTTGATGTGGTCATTACTTAATGCTCACTTAACAAAATTCTACAGGACCAAATTATCACAGTGGGTGAAGGAACAGATGGCCAGCTGGCCAGGATCCAGGCTGGCTTTGCCTTTTGCCTTCTCAAGTCAGCCAGAAAGAAGCAACAAGCAAACCCTGAGGATGCAGTCAGACAGTCACTCACCTGTCCAGCTGGGCCTCTGAAAGCCCCCAGCTGTAAGATCAGGGCAGGTGGCATTCCAGCCCAGCTGCAGCTGCAGCAGCTCCTGCGGGGAGCACTGTGCCTCATGATTAAGACAGCAGCCATGGAGCACAGATTCCAGGATGAGAAACAGAAATCCCACTCCTCGGCCTCTGCACTCGACTTCAGCATCCCAAGCCTGGTGGTGCTTGACGTCAAGACACAGAGCTCTACTTGCATAGAAATCAGGCAACAATTTTAAACACCGATTTGTTGAACAGCAAAAGTTATCTATAAGCAGATATTTTATGGATTGCTCCAGCCTTTAACAAAAGAAGTTTGGCTGGGGTCCAGGTTTAAATTTGGGTTAAATTTTAGCGTGGAAATGTGAATAAAAAAAGACTACAGGTAAACGTATACTCAACCTTACGATTGTGTTGTAGATGATGATTATTTATGTTTTCTGAAATTCCGAAACTGACCAATATTTTTTCTTCCAGTCAGTATACTGGACATAAGGGACAGAGTGTCAGACTCTAGAACATTCCTTCTGGGTCTCTGGGGGCACACAGCATGAGGAATTGGAATGAGTGTGTGCAGGCAGCTTAGACTCAGGTCCTGGCGGTGAGATGCTCCTCGCGGGCTGCAGGCAGTGGGTGGCGCAGGAACCTGACAGAGGTGAGGAGCTGTCAGGTGAGGATTGATGAGAAGCAGCCTCCTCTTGCAGTTGCTTAGAGACCCAGCGCGAAGCGGTGAGATTGCCTGGGGCTGCTGAGACCTGGGCGCGGCTATCTGGCTAGAAGAACACCCAGGGAAACGTGGTCTCTGTCTCTGCTCTGTGTGTTGCCTGCGCTCTGCCCTGTTGGCATGCAGGCCATGAGCCAGACCGTGGTGTCGCGAACCAATCCACGGCTGTCTTAGCATGCTCCGCCACCTGCCGGCATGGGTCCTCAAGCTGCTGGCGTATTTTGCAACAAACAGCTCTCGAGTTCTGACAGACTCACCGCTTCCACGAGTGATTTGCTGAGCTTTGTTTCAAAACAGCTCCCTGATTAAAGACAGCTTGTATCAGAATTTCCTTAGATTGATTAGAAATGATGGAGTGCCTGCTCTATCAATTAGCTTGGATTGCGTGTATAATTTCTCAAATTTTCAGAGGAGTTTTTTTCTGTAAAAACAGTCCATACGGCCCATCTTCCTGTACTAGTTGGTAGAAACAAACAAAACCGCCAGTTATGATGTTAGTCTGTAGCGTATCCACTCTCGTTTCTCTTTGATCTTAAGAATATTTGGGTAATGACTCCGGACCCCTGCTGTCTCTCAGGAGCTACACCTACTCCCCAGTGAATTTTTCTATTCAAAAGCAAAATAAAAAGTATTTATCTCATTAATAATTGACTTCAGCTCCTTAGGTTTACTACATCAAATAATGATGTAATTAAACTTGGTGTCCCATTCATTGACACAAGGTTCATATGTGCTGGGTTTTCTATGCAGAGGCGTATTATGTCTCCACATGGTTTCTTCAGTTATGAAAGAAAGTCCAATTGCAACATTGCTTTGTCCTGAGTTTAATACATAATGCTCTGGCTAGCCAAATATCTCAGGAGATTGAAGTACCTACACGCAGGCGCAGGGGCCAGAGATTTGATCTCTGGGCATGCCATGCAGGCCCTGCCCCCTGGGATGCACTGAGAAGGCAACTGAGACTGGGTGTGGTGGCACGTGCCTGGAATCCCAGTTCTTGGGAGGCTCTAAACAGGCAGATCAGTAGGAGTCTGATGTAGTAGTGAGGCTCTGAACATCCTGCAGAACCTTCCCTGAAATACAAAAACAAAACATAAGAAACACACAGTGCTCTGTATGCGATAACATTACACCTTCAATCAGCCGGCCAATAGGATTGATTATGTAAATGCCCACACAGAGACAGCTGGTTTGGAGGCCTATAAGAAACAAAAGGAGCACGCACCGGCCATCTACACAACGCAAAGCAGAGTATGAGGTGGCCGTGCAGAACTCTGCATGGTAAGGCGCCCTCTGGTATGAGATCTCCATCACATGAGTGGGGCTTCCAGGAGCGGCTTTGGACTGCAGCGTGCAGTGGACAGGGCAATAGGAACGCTGCGCGGCAGGGCGTCCTCAGCAGTCTGTGGAGTGACGGACCCACGTGCTGTCCGATGTGCTCAGCTTTAGCTACTGTGCTGATGCTTGGCGTGGTATGTACTTCTGGAGGAGAGAAGAGATATCGGTCCTGTGTGATGGCTGCCGGTGACTGGGCTCCGTCAGCAGCTGCTCCCTGAGCAAGATGTCGATGGATGCGATCAATCCTGGGGAATCTTTGCTCTTTCCTGGAGGTTTCCTAGACGTTGCAGTGCCAGGTTCTTCCTGAGGCCACATGGGCAATCCTTTCTGGAATCTTCCTGGTCATTCCTTCTCTTGCTCTCATCCTGTCACCATCGAACCTCTCCTGTCACTCCTCTGTGACAGAAACCGAAGGGAATTCATTTTCACTCATAGGTTAGAGCTGATAAATATGAGCACTTTACCAGCTACTTCAATTAACAATGTAACACTGTAGTTTTCTTAATTAACTGCTTTGCAACAGGAAAAAAGCTACTCTCAGATCACAGCAGGTACCCTTCCAACTACCTAATTCATATGAGGAAGCAGTTTCTGTGTGACCTTCCTGGAAATAGGATCTATCTTAGTTTGCTCAGGTTTCCATAGTGAAGCACCACACAATGGGTGGCTTAATTAGTAGGAATTTACTTTTGACCCCCAGACAGTGGGACCCAGAATCAAGATGCCAAGAGGTCTGTCTCTTCCTGTGTCTCTATGTTGGGCTAGCAGATGGCCACCTGCATGCTTAGCTCTGGTGACAGAATCTTTGTGCATCTTATTTTCCTCTTCCATTAAGGACATGAGTGAGACAGGGTTAGAGTCACCAATGCATCCTCAACCAGCTTTAAATTACAATACTAACACTCCAGTCCCCAAATATATTCTGAGGTACTGAAGATTAGGGAATCCAAGTAAGAATTTTGGCAGGATAAATTTTAGCTGTTCCCAGGAACTGTGCAGATATATGTTGTTAGGAATCTTGAGAAAAACTCAGTGAATTTAGAGAAAGTCAATTGACTAGACCCTTGCTCAGAGGAGGACCAAGAGGGATAAACCAAGCAAAGAGAGATGGAGATGGGTGCTGTGCTATCAACCAAGGGATATGCCAACCAAAGGATCTGCTGGGAGCCACCATGCAGAGACAGAGAGAGAGGAACTTCCCCAGAGCCTCCAACTAGAGGGTGGTCCTGGAGACAGCTTGATTTCAGACTTGAGGCTTCCAGAACTATGGCACAATGCATTTGTGCTGTTGTACACAGCTATGCTTGTGGAGCTCGGTTCTAGCCACCTAGAAAGCAATAGGGATACTCAAAACAACCTCATCACCACTAGCCACGTCAGGAGCTTCCTGGAGACTCTCTCACAGAGTGAGCCCAGAGTCCTCCTCAGGAGAAAAGGTCCGGGCATCAGGTGAAAAGTACCTGCTTGGCCCCAGACTTTAATCATCACAATCTTCCCAGTGATTTTATGACCTAAAGTAGAACAATTTGCTTGACTCTTCTTCCCAGTGGGATACTGTAGATTTCATCTCTATTTAGAAATGCAGAAGGCAAGCCAGATAGCTCAGCAGATAAAGCACCTGCCTAGGCACAGCGCCGTGGCTGGGCTTCAATTCCCCGCCTGCCCTCCTGGCCCCACCCCTATAGCACACTGAGAGGGCGGTGAGGCCGGGCGTGCATTTGGGATGCTGAAAATCGGAGAATCACTACGAGTCCGAAATATGTAGGGAGACCCTGTAGATCTGTACTAAAATATATTTTTTTAAAAAAAGAAATACAAGAAGTCCACAAGCAATTTTCTCCACAAAAGTCTAAATTTTTACACTTACATTTATGAAAGATGAAGAAAAATCAAAAAGGAAGAGAGGCAAATAGAACAAAAAGAGTAATCTGGAAGGATCAGTCCTATGAGTGTGCCAGGAATACTTTCTTCCTTTCAATGAGTTTTAAAATATAGTGGCAGTGGCTCCTGCTGGTGACTGCCAAGATGTCCAAAACTTATGACCCTTGTAGGCAGTGCCTTGAGAGAACTTCAGTGTGTTTGCAAAACCTGAATTCGAAGGAACTTTTGCATCATGGTTATATTTCGTTGCAGTACCAGAACGTTCCATAAAACTGTGTTTGTTCAATTGCCTAACTGGGATTTCTTTACTGCACAGTGTAAAGTTTACATCCGATTTTAATGTCCAGCTGCAAGTCGTTTGCAGGCATTTATTTTTTTCTGAAACTGACCACATCTTCGTATCCATTACCACAAGAGTGTGAGAACTGTTTTATTCCCAATAATCTGTGTGCGGGCTCTAAGCCACCCTGACTTGGAGCACACACTCTAAGTTTGTGGCATGGTAACTGGGTTACACATATAGACATCGACTATTGGTATTAGAAGTAGACAGAGAAAGGTGACAAATCACATAGATGTGTTGCTTTGGTGTGCGCTTAATCTTGTTGATGTACTTCAATGAGTTTGCATAAAATTGCCTGGCGAGCATCCTGTTGAATTCAGCTGTTGCTTAGTATCGATCATGCGCTATCCCCTTTGCGTTAGAAGCTTCTTAAAGATTACCTACAGAATTATTGCAGCAGTATAGATCTTAAAACCCATGGAGCCTCTTGTATTGTAGATGTCCATTCATGCTTTCACTGCAGAGACCAGTATTACCGAACCTCATCATCTATTCAGATTGTTTGGGATTTACGGGCACTATGAATACTAATCAAAGCTAAAATTCATATGCTATGAATTATAGCATGGCTATAATTCAAAAGAGGTGGAAAGGGAAACTTACTGTTATGAAGAGTTGAAATCATCCCTTACTGTCTTCATTTTGGCTTTTTCAGTGCTAAGTTGTTGAATAAACTAAGTTTCTTTTTTTTCAAACATTGCTCTGCCGTGTAATTCTGTTCAAACTATTTATAAGTTGCTTATGGGAGTGCTGACATATTACAGAAAGCATATGAGATCCCTGAACTATATCAAATTTATGGCTGCTAAAGTTAAGAACATAGGCTATTAAAGACATCTATTAATACAATGCCACTGGGAAATCCTAAAATTAAGTTCTCAGAACCATTACATAAACAGAGAAATGGGAGAACACTGAGTACATTATACTCATAGCAAGGAAGAACTATTGAAATTACTTTGGAAACAAGGAGTGCGCCAGATGAGTGTGGTCTCACATTACAAGTTCATCACTCAAGCTACCTATGGATTCAGGGCCATCCAGGGCTCCTCCCAGCTTACTAGCAAAACACTCAGTACATAATAGATGGCTGATGAGCAAAACCTGCCACTTACCATAAAACTATGGGAGGTCTTTCTATTTGCATCTGGGCCCATTTCTTTTCTTATCCTTCCTGTACAAACAATATCGGAATTTGGAGTCGTATTCACTCGTCATCAAGAGTTAAGAGATTACTGGATAGGGTAAAACACACACACACACACACACAAAGACGAGAGTTTTCTACGCTCTCCAGTTTTGACAGGAGGGAGCCCCTGAGCACATGACAACAAACATGGCCTCTTGCTGTGCTTCCTCTGTCGGTGGTGGACGTCAAACACAGCCATGTGTGGTCAGGAGGCAAGCCTTGTGAGCTGAGATCATACCCTTCGTTGTTGGGTTATGCACAGGTACTAATGTTCGCTGGTGATTTGCTTTCACCCCTTCTTAAAGTGCATGACTTTTTCTAGAAAGTGTTAAGTTGGGCATGGAAACACTGCTAATGTAACTGCGCAAAGTTCTGTTTTCTTGATTTCATGTTTACCAAATAGTTAAGAAGTGTGTGAGCATTACACAAAAACACATATTCAAATATGTTATTTACAATTCATGTGACACTGAAAGTTTAAACCACATTAGGACAAAAATTTTGGAATCTAATTATAAATTTAAATGACTTCAACTGGGAAAGATATAGGAAAATTAAAAAAAAAATGTCTGCATTAATCATTGAAAGAAATGCTATGTGATATTTATATCTTATAAATCTAAATTAAATATATTTAAATAAATCTATTTATTTAAAATATATCACACAGGACTACACATAGTGATGCCTGTCTGTAATTCCAGCTCTCGCGAGGCTGAGGCAATAGTGACGGTGATTGCATGCATAGTGATTTCAAGACCAGTCTTTACCCACCTGGAACTTCCGGTCTAGTGGTTGTGGTGGGAGATGTCCAGCCGCTCACTTCAACGGTCTTGATGGTTACAGAAGCATACGTCAAGGCATATAGTATTTCTTCTCTCACAGGTATAATCACTAAGGAATGACATTGGAAGAAGGGGATAGTAGCTGATTTCAGTCATAGCTCTAATGAAGAGAGGCCTTCTTAGTGCAGCAGAGCCTCTCTGTATTTCTAATATCGAATACACTTTGCTGCAGCCACTGCAAATATTCTGAAACATTTGAGGGGTGCTGTAGTATTTGCAGACTCACAGAGTGAATGTAGGCTGATTCTGTATCCATCTTCCGTAGCTAATGTGTGCATACATACCACTGGAACGAGTGCATTTTGAAGGACAGGGTGTGGACTCGGTAGTCCCCGTGAGTGGGGTAGAATCTTTCTTTTATGGTTAAAGCTGTCACTTACTGTCTCTAAGCCTGTTTTCTCACCTACAAAACAAGGACATCTCCTTAGCAGTGGTAGAGTGATGCAGGCCTACTGGGAAGATGAACTGTCCCATCCTTTATTTTCCTTCTCCCTCATTCTTTAAGTGAAAATCATGGGGCTTCTTGTAGCAGGAGGAAATGTAAAAGCCACTCTCCGTAGTTGTAACTTTTTTCCTAAACTCCAGACATCTGACCAAGTTGTAAATAAAATTAACATAGGCTCATCTTTCTGGAATCCCAGAGACTGCTACAAGACTGCTGGAGAGGCTCCCTAAGCCCTGGGAAAAGGCCTGGAATTTGTCACCGCAAGCATCCCCGCGCTATCTTCAGGCTCTTGCATGCACGGGTGGGACGGCCCCTGTTGCCAGGTTGAGCAGATAACAAGCTGGCTGTCTCTCCCTGATTCCCCCAAACACAGCTCACAGGCTTCTGTGAGCTCACAGCCTGCCCTGTAGAGCTCGGTGCTCCTGAAAAGATCACGCACTCAGCCTCTTGGCTCATAGTGTTATCTTGAGTCTTGGTGTCACCTCTCCTCCTGGCTGCTCCCCTCCTGTGTGACACCATCCGGGTATGTTCTCACTGACCACAGTCCTTGAAGATTCTACTCCCCATTTTTCTTCTGAGCTCTCGTCCTCTTCATCTTCCCATCTCTTCCCCTCCTGACTTGTGACACCGATCCATGTAACTTCTCTAACGCTCACCTGGTGACACAGTCTACTTTTGGCAGATGATAAGGTAGGCAGAAATGATTCTGGCCATCTTGTGTGGGCTGGTGCCTACCCCTGCCCTTCGAGGTGACTTCCTTCAGTCCCTATCGCGGGAATCTCTGCTGCGATTCTTCCTGCTATGATTTGTGTCTGGAAGTCTCCTTAAAGCCCCACAGGGCCACAGGGTGTGGGCATTTTGGAGGTGGCAGAATCTAGAGTGTGAGCTTGGCTCATTGTCCTGTGCTGGGAGTGGGGGTGTGAGTGCAGCGCCCGCCCTGGGGTGAGCAGCCTGCATACAGTGTAAGGGAGGGAAAGGGGCTTGCTTCCCGCCTGTGCTCGTGCTGCTTTTGCCCTCTTCTGCCAGCCTGAGCTGCTGCCCTCTGTCACATGCCACTCTGCTTGGAACCATGTGATTATGGATGAAGCCGCCACAAACTGGGAGCTAAATAAAGCTTTCCCTCCTTAATGTTGAGCAGTAGGTACCTTGTCTCAGCAATGAAGGAAAAGTGGCAAAGTCTGGCAGAGGTATCACTCTCTCCATTTTTCTGTCCTATTCACATAATGTGTGGGAGTAAAGGCCTGTGGGAGAGATGGGCTGGCCTTCCGAGGTGACATCAACACCCATGAAAGGCGGGGAGGAGCTTCATCGCTTTTGGCTTTAATAACTAATTGTTTCCTAGATACAATTCCTTAATATTAGCTTTTGCAAATATCAGATTGCTTTTGTTGTTTTAGAAATATCACTGGATTTTTCCTAGGTTTTGCTTTCTCACTTCCAAAAGTGGAAGACTGGATGGGAATCTTTTTAGGATTTTTTAGTCATTCAGATGTATGTACTACTCTAAATCAATGTATAATAAGTTTTGTATTAACACATACATGTATGGCTGCAACTTATCAGCTCATAACATATCTAAATCATCCTTTCTTACTTGATTTTTTTTCCTTTTATGTATTTAGTACAGAGTCTCACTACACAGATCAGCCTCAGTGATCCTCTTGTTTTCAGCCTCCCAAGAGTAGGGATTACGGGCACGCACCACTAGGCCCAGTCTCAGGCATTATCTCAGTGTGCTCTGGGGAGACCTGGTCAGCACGGCACACTGGGTATTAAGCTGTCCTTCTGTCTGCCTAAGCAGGCACTTTAGTCCGCCAAGCTATCTGGCCAGCCCTCCTTTCTTACTTTGAAGGGAAATTACAAGCGAAAATCTGACTTGAGTTCCGTTTCATTTTTCTCTTCTAGAGCCACCAACCCTATTTTGAGGTCTGAAAATGTCACTAGGAAATGGGGATTTGAAAACTACTATCTGAATCTTCTTGACACATTTTTTAAGACTGTGTAAGACAGTTCAAATAATGACAACCTCATGGAGACGCTCTTGGGGGTAGCTGTCATGATCTGTATAAAATGGCTTTGTCGTTTGTAAGACACCATCAAAGATTATCTAATTCATTAAGAAAAAGAAGTAAAACTTAAGAAAAAAGACAAAGAGTTCTGGGTTCTATAATATGATTTCTATATTACCAATGGAAGAAGAGGGTTCAGACGGTTCCAAACTGGTTCATTCGTCTTGAACTTTCTGTCCTTTTCAGACATTTGTAATAGATCACCGAAAGGGCAGGTGCTTAGTTGATATGAAGAACTTGACATAAAAGTACATGCTAAATGTCTATACTGATTTTCAAAATACAAATATGACTGAAGCTGCTGCCCCGATGTGGTAGATTGGTACTGCGCGATAGCTTGCTGTGCTGAGGCAGATGCTCTGTCCTTTCACGCGGTTACTCTTCTTGTGGCAAGAGCAGCTAGTGTGTGCTTACTCTTTTTTGATTTCTACTGAAATACAAATTTATTAGTCTTAATCCTAGTCAAGAGCATTAACTTTTTAGTCCTTTTCATCCTTTCAGTCAGTGTTGAACTGGCTGTGGAGGGGATCTCAGCTTCTCGATTCTCTTCTTCTCAGAGTCAGCCCCGCGGGACGCGAAAGCCCTGTCTCCCACATCGCTGGGCAGCTCCTTGCTCATGAGACCCCACAACCTTTGAGTGCTGTCTCATTTTAAATCTCCTTTCTCCTGAGCTCTGCTGAATCCATCACTTTTCTTCGTTCATCTTCCTCCCCAAACTCTGGAATTCATTCATCATAGAGTGTCACACGCTTCGTTTTATTAATTTTGTTCCTCCTGTCTGTGATGGATGCCTGAACGCCACAGCGCTTTTCTCACTGCAGGGCACAGCATCTGTGTGCCACCAGCTGCCCGCGCCCTGGCAGAGAGATCTGTGCCCACAGGGCTCCGTACGTGGCACAAGCACGGGCCGCTCTGGGGCATCTACATTCTCAGAGCTAGGGACTGGCTCTCAGCCCTCCCTCTCCAAATTTGCAGCTTCAATGATCTGTTCCCTTTACGCTGCCAACACGTTTTGTTTCTTCAAAGGAAAAGAATCATAGACCCTCCGTGGAACGACCACACCTGGCTTTCTGCTTCATTCTCCTCTGTGGTCACCACCATGGGCGCCCTGCACCAGGAAGAAAAGGCACCACAGTGCTCATGGCCTGGGAAATATGTCACTCCGCCTGAATTTATAAACATGCAGAGGACACTTGACGATTCAAAACCGTTGATAAGTGATCAACTTAGTATTTCTTTGAGTGGGTCTACATAGTACTCTGTCTTTCTATCTTTCTGTCTATCTATCTATCTATCCAGATAATTATTATTGTGCAGTTTCTTTTCTTGTAACAAGAGCAGCTAGTATGCATTTATTAAAGATATGCATACATATTTATATGTATTTATGAAAGACATAGATGCATGCCATTTCTTCTGCAGTACAGTCCTCTGAGGGACACTATTTAGTGGAAGGGTACAGTAGGTTATAAGTTCACTAAGTACCCATGGCCAGGTGGCCAGAAAAGTATAGAAACCAAGAATGAAACCTTAGACTTGGTGTTCAGTTCATTCAACCGGTGCATTCCTCGTCCTGTTCATACCCAGAGTGCCCTCTGTGCAATTGGCAACCACAGAATGTGGACCTTGTGTCTTGTTGCTGTTAAGAGCAGAATATACTTTCGGTGGGGAAGATAGCTTCTGTCAGAGAAGAGGTTGCAGGGGGCCTCAGTGAGTTGCCCTGGATCTCATATCTTCTCTAAGCACTTGCATCACATAGCAAAATGTTTTCTCTGTCTTTCAGGTCCCTGCATGCCTAATCCGTGCCATAATGGTGGAACCTGTGAGATCAGCGAAGCTTACCGGGGGGACACCTTCATCGGCTATGTCTGTAAATGTCCCCGTGGATTTAATGGGGCCCACTGCCAGCACAGTAAGTCACTTCTGCAGTTGTGATCTTGTGCTATCGAGTCTGCAGCGTGTGTGTCATTACGACCCCTGGGTGTTGGGGAGACACAACAGTCTCCCCAGCCTGCTTTTTCTCAGCAGCAGGGAGCCCTGGCCGTCGCCTCTGCTGCTCTTCTCCCACTCCATGCACCGTGTCGCTCCCTGAGGGACTCCACACTGTGTTGCGGTCCTCCCAGGGATGAGCGAGACTAGTGATCGGCCACGTGGCCTTTTGCTGTCACACTCAGTCGACTGTGCACAATGCTGTTCTTCGTGTTAAGTTGGATCTGTCTCTCCTCTGTGCTCTTCCTGAAGCTATATTCTCCGTGCTTCCCAGAAAGTACTCTTGCGATGATTTTCAGGATGATTCCCCGATATATACCATCCATGCCTCTTTCTGGAAACCAGTTACCTCCCCTTCCTAGTTGGCATTCTGGCGTGACTAGCTGGCCGTTCAGCAAGCCTATCCTTGGTAATTCTCTGTGTGTTCCTGTTCTGATTTATCCTTAAAAGCTGAACAAACAGGCTCAGCGGAGACAGGCTCTTCACGAGACCTGGCCTGAGCATAAGGATTAAGCATGCAGTGCCTCAGTCAGCTTTTGTTCCTGGTGGAAAAACCTCTAGGATAAACAGTTGTTAGAGGAAGGATTCACACTGGCTCAGGGCGTCAGCTGTAGGCACTTGGCCCTGTTTTTCTGGACCTGAGGATGCCATGGCACAAGGGCAACACAGCAGATGGGGGACAGGAGAGAGGAATGGGTAAGGGATAAACTGCACTCTTCAAGCCACACCCAAAGACCGACTTCCTCCAACTAGTCTCCCCATCGCAGCAGCCCATTGATTGAGCTGTGCACCCACCCATGGGCTAAACTACTAAGGACACAGAGACTTCATGATTCAGTCACTGCCCCCAAAGCCCCACCTGGACCCACTGGCATCACAAATCACCTCCAACCCAGGCTCTTGAGTAGGACACTCCAGAACCTGACCATAGCAGGTGGTGTGGGCTCCAGCAGGCAGGGAGGCCACTGTGACATCTGAGGTCTCAGAAAGGCCCTTTTAGGGGTTGCTGGGTACTGAAGGAAGGACAAGAAGTTGCTCACAGGGAGGAGGACAGGGGAGTAAACCAGTGAGATAGAAACGCTGCAGTGATACTTCAGACAGCAGTGCTGGCAAGGAGCCGGGCAAACCAAGCTCTGTCAGGTGGACCCAGCATTGGGCTCTCTGACACATAGGCTTTGGGATTGTTGTAGAGACTTCCCATGGCTCCAGGAGAAGACCTGAGCCTTGTGCTCTGCACCTGAGCTGCGCGGGGCGCACTTGGAATGGTCAGATCCTCAAGCAAGTGAGAAGCCACCATTTTGTTTTTTGACAGACTGGGTCTAGAGGTACAGGGCAGACTCTTCCATCACTGCCAAGCCCTTGCTACGAGCATCTCAGGACAGCCCTGGAAAGAGAGAGGTTGAGACCGAGTCCCACATGCCCAGTCAGTCACAGAGCCATGGAGCCCGTTAAGGAGATCTCTAACCCTCTGTCCTTGTGAAGGCATGAGACACAGGCTCAGGGGAAGGAAGTCCAGTCAGCTTGCACGTGCGTGTGCACACACACACGCATGCACACACACACACACACACACACACACTGAAAGAAGAACCAGAGATCCATGATGAGCTGGCGCTCCATGTTCAAAGACGCACTGCACCCCAGCTACATTTATCTTAGTTCCTCTTTCTCGCAGTGCAGGGCTTGAGGTAGGAGAGACAGAGAGGAAGTGCACAGGCTTTGCACTGTTAGAAGATCGCCTCAGAAAGTGTAGCGCAAAGGCACAGTGCCCTTCGGTAAGGGTAAGTGCTGCACAGAAATTAGTCGTAACCCTGAGACCTGCTCCTGACTAACCAGGAAGCTAGAGGATGGAAACTCCAAGCCTTAGTTCTAAAGACCAACGTCATTTTTACATAATGTGTGGAAGACAGTTTAGTTTCTCTTGTGTGTAATGCCTAGAAGTCCCAGTGGAAGCCTCAGGTTGTCACTTGCCACCACTTTTTTAATTTAATTTAATTTTATTTTATTTTATTTTATTTTATTTATTTATTTTTGTCTTTTTGAGACAGGGTCTCACTATGCAGCTCAAGCTGGCCTTGAGCTCACTTTTGTAGTCCAGGCTGGTCTCCAACTCCCACCGATCCTCCTGCCTCAGCCTCCCGAGTGCTGGGATTACAGGCGTGAGCCACCACACCCAGCCTCAGTTGCTACCATTTATGTGAGGCTTCCCTGGGAAGTGGTCACAGGCCAGTGTCACCCCTTGTGCCTCCCACTCATGATTGTCCATGAATTCTTTCAAGGGAGCTGTTAGGGCTTCAGAAAAAAAAAAGTCATTCCTTTTTCTATTTTTCATGGTAGACGTCTTCATGTTCTTATGTCATACCAAGGTAAGCTCATAAATTCCCTGATTTGCTGAATTCTTTTAAAAATATTTATTTATTTATTTATTTATTTATGTGATGCGAGGTCTCACCGCATAGCTTAGACTCTTGGTATTCTCCTATCTCAGTCTCCTCAGAAAATCTGGGATTACAGGAGTGAAGCGCCATGTCTGGTGCAAGGGATGATGGTATTAGCCGTGGCATGAGAGAACTGATGACACCATCTGCATTTGGGTTAAGAGTCTGGTTGGAGCGCTGCCCTTTACAGCTTTGGGTAATGACCATTTGGGTTGAAGACCTACAAATTAAGGAACAGAATCAGAACTGAGCAGGTCCTTAGGCCGCAGGAGTCGGGAAGCACTCTGACTGACTGAGCAGTCTGCTCACTGCACAAAGGCGGCCTTGTTTTCCTCTTTACATGGGAAATTGAAAAGGAAAGCAGATTTCAGGGCCCCTAATCCAGCAGCTTCTCCAGGTAGGCGACACAGGAAAACAGGTCGTTTACTCTTCCGAGGGGTTGCGGGATATTTAGGGTTGTTGTCCAAGCAGATGACACACAGCAGGTTCCTGTGTGCGGTCCTACGTGGCCAGAGGCTTTACCTTCATCTGGGTAAATGACTACAAGTGCAGCTGCTGAGATGTGTGGTTAAAATACTTCCAAACTGCCTTCTCGGGTCACTGTGCCTCTGCACCCGCAGCTGCTAGGTGCGGGCTCCTGTTATTCCACCTTCTCACCAGCTTGTGTTGTCAGTGTGTAGAGTTCTAGCCATTGTCACCTGTGCTTTCTGTCATAATGGAAAGTAAAAGAACTTCAACACTGAACATCCCTATCGAATAACGATTAGCGTTGGGCTGAGCGTAGGATTGCCAGATTACACTTGTGAAGGAGATTCCATGGGGCAGCAGGGACTGTGCACGCACACATGCACGTGTGTGCACTGAAGGATGATCACCACAGTGGAGATCAGGCCCTAAATCACCTAGAGATTAGGTTTCAAAGGGCACCTTTAAGGAAAAAGGTTTACTTTGCCATTTACCATATTTGAGGTATTCTGGTCATATTTTATTTGTTGCCTAGTAACAAATGAAGTGTTTTAGAAAGGTCTCTTTATTTCTAGGACTCTGCCTCCTCCCTGTCTGGAGGCATTTCTTTTTTCTTTTTCTTCCTTTTTCCTCCTGTGGCCGGATCAGCTCACCGTGAGAACAGGACTGGTATGGCGTGTGATACCGCAGTCTGAACCGTGGTCCCTGTGCTTGCTAAGCTTGCTAAGCAGACACTTGAGACCCCTAAGCTATCTCACTGGCCCTGGAGGCCTTTTGTAGTTAGCTCCACAGCTTGCCACAGCTGGCAGACAAATTGTGCTTCTGCTCTTGCAGGAAGAAAGGCTGGTCCAGGAGTCCACCAGGCCTCAGACAGAGAGGCCAGCTTGGAAGCAGTCGGTGTTACCCAACTAGCCCAGGATCACGGGGCTAATAGACCTTTCTGTCACTGTGAAAGACCCTTTCTTTATTTTGCTAACTCTGTAAACAAGTGTGTTCTTAACTTCTCACTGCTGGTTAGTGGACTGGTACATTCAACAAATAGTGCAGCTCCATGTGACTCCACCTTTGTAAACTACATATCTTTATTTTCTTCAAGTTATCAGTAATATTTGATGTTCCAGCAGTCCTCATTGGAGAAATTACACACTTGTCAGTCCCATGCTTTCTTGTGCTTGTAAACTTGTAGGCTTCTGGTTTACCTTATCTCTTTCGACTCAGAATCTATGGTCTGTGAGTTGGATTTAATCCTTTTTGATTTGAAAGTTCCCAAATAGTCTTTAGGTACCAAACTTAAGAACTACTGCCTTAATGAATGACCATAAGTGATAAACCTCTAAAGTGCAGTAGATCAAATAATTCATTCAGTGGAAGAGTCCTGGACTGGACTTGTGTTTTGGGTTCATGTGTACTTGGGTCAGTGGTTGAAGGGTTGATTGGCACTTGAAGACTCGGGGCTTCTGGCTCTTCATCCCATCATTCCTTCTGGCAAAGACTGAAAACTTTACTGTGTTGTGTGCTGGAAATGATATGTCTGTATAATATAGAATGAATAACTCTTAGTGGCTCTTACCCCAAAAAGACATTTGTTACTATCATATGAGGTGTTTCAGGCCACATCTACCAATTTTTAAAAAGTTAAGTATGTCTAACAGTTTAAAATGTTAAAATATAGCAGCAGTACTTACTGATTAACTATTTTTGTCTTCAAATTCATCTCAATGGCATTTTCAGAGAAAAGTGCATGGAAGGGAGAAGAGGGGCCTTGATACGGCGTCTCAGTGTTCACCATTTAGTTTCACTATCTAATGTTCTTATAATGTAGCTCAGTCTTACTATTTTGAATCACTTTATATAATATTAGTTTGATGGTTTCTTTTAGGTTTTCCTTGCAGAATGAATTTACTCTAATAAAAATTCATTTCAAACTTCTGTAAAAACTTTTACTTGCAAACCATATACCTCCGTTAGTCAAAATGAAGCTCTCTAAGCAGGTTTCCAAATACATTTCTGTCCAACCTCAGCAGTAAGTGTTGAGCCCATTTTCCGGCTCACACATAAATTTGCAAGTCTTCACGGAAGAACTTGAGTGTAGAAGCCTTTGCGCTGCGCCTTCATGAACTGAAGCCTGTGTGGTTGTCCAAATAAATGTACGGCTACTTTTGCTCCTTCACAGAGATTCACAGGTTAGCGGATTTAGTTTCAGATCCGAGTCTGGCAATGCAATAAACACCCCAGTGAAAATGATACCGATGGTCCCCAAGCTCTGTTCGCCAGCAGAGCCTGCACACCAGAACCACCTGGGGAGCTACAAAGCATACGGACGCCGACTCACCCCACAGAGATGAGGATTTAATTAACCCAAGGTGTGCTGTCGGAATTAGGAGATTTTAAAGCCTCCCTAAGTGATTCTAATGTGCAACCATGGCTGGAAGTTAGTGTTCTAGAACCATAGTGGGAGGAATTCCAACCCCGTTTATAAGTGATGCAGAGAGGCTCCGAGAGAAACTAAGCCACAGGCTCCCAACGTCAGATCTCAGTGCACAGTCTTGTGTTCAGTCTTGTCACTTAGCCTGTAAGAGAACTCATCTTACGCTAAGCATCTTGAAGGGATCAGTCCAAGAGAGGCTGCTAGCTGACCTTGTGATCCCTAAATCTATCTGTAATAACCAGGCTTCCAACATTTGACTTCAATTTTTCCTTGATTGGCTGGAGACCAACGGAAACCACTGTCCTGGCAGAAGTAGTTAACAGATCCTTGAAGAGAGACACGATGTAAACATAAAGGAGGTTTTAAAAGCAACTTGGTTCCCAGCAAAATAGTAAGGCCTAAACATAAATATGCTAAATAAATTTTGACACAGTATTATACTCATGACAGCCACATATTTGTACTGATAGGCCTGAGTTTCTGCATCTCTGATGCATTCATGATTTTATAAAGAAGCTTTCAAGGAATAGAGATGGCATCTCAAATGCAGTTTGCTTTTTCAATTTCACACACTCAGTTCCCTAGGTGTCCCAGCCTCTGGAGACGCTTGTATTGATTTTAGATTACTGTTGTCCTTTGCTCGCGTCATCCACAGCAGTAGCTCATGGCGAATCTCATTCTCCCTACAGCATTCTACAATCATTTCAGAAAGCTGTTTATTTGCACATTTGACAGATGTTTATTTTTTAAAGAGAATTTTTTTAAAAAATAGTATTTTTGGAAAAACACATGTAAAATGATACAGTGAGCTAGAATATATAAAGAATTTTTAAAAACCACACCCCCAAAATTCAGAGTCCCAATTAAAAATGAGCATCTGAGAGGAGGATGCGCATTTGACAAGTCCTTATAGACAGGCTCGCTTCCTGTTTGGCCGCCATGCGACATACGCTTAGAAATGAGCACTGGCAGCTCACTGGCTGTAGCTGCCGGAGCTATACCAAGCCTGCTGCACTCTGTAGAGGTAGAAAGTCTGTGGGTGTTTCCAGAGCATCGCAGGTCCCCCAGGAGCCCACTCTTGGACCTTCCTGCCTGGCTCCAGCACATCCCTGAGCCACTGGGAGCGGTGTGGCCACTCCCTCTCTTCCCAGCACCCTCTTCTTTCTCAGAAGCACATTCTGCGCAGTCGCTTCCTCACTTTCCAAAGCAGCAGGAGCTCTGCCCCGCCGGGGCAAGTCCTCCCGTAGGAGCTGCAGCCACTCATGCAACAGACAGAGATGGAGCCCCTGCCATGTGGCAAGCGGGGCTCCGGGGACCAGGCTACTCAGTGCTCCAGGACAGCAGCTCTCTGCTGTGGCAGGCCAGCCTTTGTAGTGGGGAAGCGATAGCGGAAGACATCGCGTGCATCACCGTGCAACCGAGAAACTGCAGCGTGGGGCATTTATCTCAGAGCAATAAGGACTGACGTTCATGCCAGGCTTGGTCGTGCACGTGTGTGATCCCAGCATGCTGCGAGGCTGAGCAGGATGATAGCAAGCTTACGGGCAACTGAGTATCATAGTGAGACCCTAGGAATGCGGCCCAGTGTGAGGCCCTGGGTTCAGTCCCCAGCACTGCCTCACAAAGAGAAGAACAGTAACCAAAAATTCACACAAAACTAATACAGGAAATTTCACAGCAGCCGCAATATCTGAAAAATACAGTTGCCCTGGATGTCCCTCAATAGACAAATGGTGAAGAACGCCATGACCCAGCGCCGCTCATCAACAAAAGGAAGGAGCGGTTGACGTGTACGAAACCCTCTGCTAAATCTGAAAATTACCTGAGTGCAAATAGCCAGTTCCAAGAGGGTTGCTGCCTCTGCCTCTCCCGATGGAGCATTTCAGAAATGCATAGATTAACGCTTTCCAGACATTAGGAGGAGGGACGAGGGTAGCTGGAGGGCAGCCTCCGGTGTCTCCTTGAGTAACCGGAAGTGCTCAGCACACTGGCCATGACGATAGGGGTCACCAAGACACCCACGTGATGCATTTACATAAAACTAATCGCACCAAGGAAAGCAACCTGTGACGTCTGAATCATGGTGTCACACTATGCAATGCTGATCATGGTTCCTTCTTATGTATTTGGTACAGGGTCTCACTGTGCAGCTCGGACTTGCAGTGATCCTCCTCTTTTCGACCTCCCTAGCACTGGGATTACAGGAGTGCCCTACCACACCCAGTCTCGCTGGCTGGTCAGTGTGCTCAGGGGTGAGGCTGGTACAGCTTGTGGTGCAGGGGATCGAAACCCAGTCCCTGTGCCCTCCTAAGCAGGTGCTTAGTCCACTGAGCTATCTCTCTGGCCCTTCAGTAGTGTTTTATACCTTTGAAAAATTTAACTATTGAGAGACTCCCGAAGAGCACATGGGATCGTTTTGTTTTATTCTTTCCACTGAATGTGAATCTGCAATTATATGATTGAACATTTTAATTAGAAAAGATGGTGAATTAATACACAGTGCCCAACAAGGATGTATGTTGATAAGGACAGGGCCTTCAGGTGCCAGAGCATGAGTGACTTTTGGGAACATGCTGAAGAAATGTTTTCTTCTCAGTTGACATTGGCATGGGGATGGAAGAAAGAAGAGTATCTGAGGTGTGGATCGGACGGACAGGCCTGGGCTGCAGCCCTAACACGCGGGAGGTGGCTTGAGTGCAGAGCACAGATGAGTGAGGGCTCAGAAAGGGCAGCGCAGCGTAAGCTGTAGGCGCCACGGAGAGGTTGAGCTTCACTGCCCGGGTGGAAGAAGCCTTTGGCGGGTGAAGAGCAGAAGCGTGCTAGAAGAGTTTCCGTGGCTGCTGGTGAGGGGGGACCCTGCGGGGATCTTGGAGCTGGAGGTGGCTTGGAGCAAAGCAGGAAGAAGACTTAGAAGGAAGTGCACCATGTACAGCTGTGGACAACAGTTAGAAAGAGATCGCTCTACTCTTGGCGTCATAGACACGTGGTTTTTGCCAATGTATGTCAGTGGCGCTGACATATATTGTCTAACATACATTATCCTTTGATACTGCCATAATTACTACATTTAATACTCTTATCATAGACTTGGACAGGGCATTGTATACATGGAATCCCAACATGCTTTCTGTGGTGCACCTCTTTGAACTTTCCACAGCCTCATTAATATATAATGTGGAGTTTTACAAGTAAACATATGTATATGCGCACACATATATATGCAGACATAAGCACTGTCATACGTGTGCATGTGCTCTTCAGAATATGGAAATTTAACTTTTAATCTTTTAAAAGACATAAATTTGATTTGAGTTTGGACATATTAACTCATTTTGTCTTTCATGTTAGCTGAGTCATAAACTGCAACGCAGTAGATATTACAAAGTAAAGCTTTGTAACTGAAGTATGTCAATCAAGACTGATATAGTCGCACACTAAAATATAAAAATAATTTTGAAAGTCAGGCATCATTTTCATATTAACAGGAAGTCTGGGGCTCCCAACTATCCTGCAGCAGTAGCTGCTAATGGCAGCCTCTAGGATGGAACTGGATCGATCAGGGTCGCTCTGGGCCTGAGTCATTTTGCAATCATACCATGGTCTGTAAGTTTAGAGAAACTGAAGGCAATGTGTCCTTTGGAAATAGGTCAACTTTAGACAGTCAGGAGGTTTAAACTATTTTTCTGGATAGGCCTTAAGCTTAAAAACTTCTAATTTTAAAAATTTTGCCCTTGGCCACCTGAAATTTTTTTTCACTATTCAGTAAAGGAACTGATTCCGATTTTTCTCTAAATAAGATAAGCCCGACTTACTTGAGTGAAAAAAAGAACAATAATATAACTGAAAACAGAAAAGTGTAAGAGACCTGAATTTTGACTCTGTGTGTGTGTGTGTGTGTGTGTGTGTGTGTGTGTGTCGTGTGTCGTGTTACCAGGTCTTATGAACTGATCTAAGACTTTCATTTCTTATCTTTAAAATGGAAAGAAACAGGTCCATTTGCCTATTGTGTAAGTCCTAATTGGATGTGCTGAGGAAATGACTATAGTGTCAAGGCAGTTCGTGCAATTAGACATTTTGTGCAGCCACATTTAAAATAACATGAGTTCCCTGTGGTTGGTTTTCAAAAATACTCTTCATTGAATTATAGTAAAATATATTGTTATGGAATAAATACATACATATTCTACTTGTTAATTACATAGTAGAAAGGCTGGGAAGACTAGATGCCCCTCAAAACGTGAGCTCTTCTAACGAAGAGTGATCTTCTGAAGATCTGCATTGAGAAGTGGGGGAGAGAGAGAGGAGGAAAGAGTTAGATTCACACAGATACACAAACACACTCGTGCCCCCTCGCCCATGCATGAGCGCACCCCCGAGAGGCAAACGTGCAGACACTGGTGTTTGTGTTCTCCCCTGCAGATGCCATCTGTGCCCAGTGTCTCCTGATCACTTCACTGCAGGCTACGTCCAGATTCCTCCTCATCCATCTCCTCCGCAGGAGCCACCAGTAACCTTTCCCACACAATGCAAACATCTGTGCCCCTTTCTCGAGTCGGCTCTCAAATCATCAGTCTGAGTGATATTCCCAAATTGTGCTTATTTCTGTTAAAAAAAAAAAAAAAAAAAAAACTGCATTATTTCCTTGTGCACCTAAAGTAGGGCCTAATCTTTATAGTGAGGAAATTGCTTGGCTGTCAGGCTTTTACGCCAAGGGAGACAACAGGGAGGTCCTGAAGCTTACTCTGCCCCTTTGGGTATTTTTCCTGCGGTGGCTCAACAACACCCACCAAATGTTCAATTTCCCCAGGGCTATGTACAGTGGGAACACCAACCTCTGGCATTCAAGGTTATTAAACTTTTAAAGCAAACTGCTGCAGACTATGGTATACATTCAACTTATGTGATTGGACTAATACAAGGATTAGCAAATGAACATAGATTAATTCCTCATGATTGGGAAGTTTTGTGCCAAACAATTTCAGAGCCAAGCCAATATTTGCAATTTAGAGCTTGGTGGAAAGACGAAGCAGATATTCAAGAGAAGGTTAACAGGGAACGAAATCCCCCAGTTAAGGTTTCATCAGATCAGCTCACTGAGAGAGACAATTCTCGGTGAGTCCTCTGAAGCTACATTCATTAGGTCTTCTCGTCGTCTCTTTTGGCACCGGACAAAAAGCCATGCCACGCTTGACCTTCGCTTTGCCTCCTCGACCTCTTCGTCACCCAGTGCCCTTGCAGCGCCCAGATCCTCTTGCCATCCTGCACTGCCTGGCCTGCCTTCTCTCCAGGCCTGTGCCTTCGTGTTTGCTTTCCTGCCTGCCTTTGCCCAGAGTGGCATAGCGCTTGCTCCTTTCCAGCTGGCTAAAGCTCAGCCTGTGAACAGTGCTGAGAGCAGCCTTCGCCAGGAGCCTTCCCTGAAACGAAGCCCTGGAACGTCTGTCTCCACCCTCTCTTCACTTTGCCTTACTTTCACTGAGACATTTTTAACACCCTTCACCGCCGGCTATAGGATAGCTTAAAGTTTTGTTATTTTCTCCTCTCTAGAAAAAATTTCCTTTTCAGAGCAAAGACGTGCTTTGGTTATAGCATGCGGTCCTTATTCCCTAAGTCTAGAAGGGCCTCATGATTTGGGCCATAGTCGGTGCAACAGCCAATCCCTAAGGCGTATATTCCATGATGTTGGACTGAGACAGGCAACAACAGCAGAAATAGTCTTGAGAAAAAAATAGATACCTTCAACAGTTTATAAAATTAATACGAAGCCGGGCGTGGTGGCTCACGCCTGTAATCCCAGCACTCGGGAGGCTGAGGCAGAAGAATTGGTGAGAGTTCGAGACCAGCCTGGGCTACAAAAGTGAGCTCAAGGCCAGCCTGAACTGCATAGTGAGACTCTGTCTCAAAAAGACAAAAAATAAAATAAAATAAAATAAATAAATAAATAAAATAAAATAAAAAATAAAATAAAATTAATACGAAATAAACTATTTGGGTATCTGAAAAGGCTCTTTTGGTTATAAGTAAAATAAATTGTTCAAACAGTCAGACAAGAACTGTGTGACTCTTCTCAAGCACCCCTGGGATCACTCCCGTGCTCTGTGTTCTGCACAGTGAAAGTCACACTCTTTGTAGCTCCCTGGGGTCCTTAAGGAGCACCGCAGGCTACAGAGAGCAGTAGACATAATTGTTAGATCACTTTCAAAACTTGCTTAATGTGAACTCCATCATTCGTGCCGACAGCAGCAGGCATAATGCCACGCTGCCTCAGGAGAGGGCACGGGTAGATGGGTGTGCAGAAGGCCAAGTGTCAGGGCAGCTGAGAGCTGACACAGGCTCTCCACTCTGCACTCCTCCTCACTTCCGTGCTAATGCACGGGGAAGAAGAGCCATCTGCACGAGCACAACCACAACCGTTCACCACGGTAGGCCCCAGGAACGGTGACTGCGCAGGCACCTTGCCCATGAGGCTTCTTAAGAAGAGAAGCTGGTAGAGTGCTTCCTGGCCCAGGCGTCTAGTGAGCTGCTGGGGCTGGGGCTGCAGCTACTAGACTAGGTGCCACTGCCTGTGACTTGCGCTCAGCATCCTTGCTCTCAGAGCCCTGCTCTTTGTGATCCTTCGCCCTGTGCGCGTCTGCCTTTGCCTGAGAGGGTATGCTTTCACCGTGAAGAGTGGACACTGTATGAGCTATACTCTTGCAGGCAATGCAGTGGCTTCTTCAAGAGTATTATTGTAGGCTGGGGATGAGTAGCAGGTGAGAGGCGCTGTAGCTCAGGGTGAACCCTCAGTCCCCTGTCACGGGCACTAAACAGATTCTGATTCTGCCACAGACTGGACAGCAGCTCTGCATGTGCCCCTTCCTCAGAAGCATGCCAGGTCTGTAGCTGCTTTGTTTAGAGCAGCTGAATCACCTGCAAGGACAGAGCTGTGTGGGAGCAACTCAGTGCGGAGCTCTTACATTTGCCTAAATATGTACGTTCAAAAGTGTGACATCCATCAGAGTGACAGCGAAGCTTCCTCTGGATTTATCACAGCGAGAGGCTCAGTCAGGACACCATGCTCATGACCTGGATCCAACCTCTTGCGGAACTGTGGCAGTGGCTCCATCTCCTCTATTTATCTCTCCCTCCTGGCTCCCGGCTTGCGTACAGCACACCACTGGCCATGCCCCTTCACCATCCGGGGTTTTTCATGGCTGCTTTGCTGAAGCCCGCTCTGTGCCAGCGCAGCCTTCTTCCATCTGCTGGTGTGTAATGCCAGGCCCAGATCCCCCTCAACATTTCCCACTCATTCCTACTCCTTTGTAGGCAAGAAGCCTCCCTGGCTTTCTACCTCGAATACCATGTATTTCTGCCCTTGTTCTGCCTTATATGTAGATGGATATATTTAATAGATGCATGTTTGTCACTGCTGCTGGTGGCTTCTGACTCCCAGTTAGAACCTAGAACTGTGCCTGGCACACAGCACTTATTCACAAATGTCTTTGAGACATGAGTGAGTGGTAAGGGTTGGGTACACCGCTGCTTCTGCTTTAGCTACCAAAAAAATGAACCTAGATAACCCTGGTCATGGAGACCATTACAGTTATCTTTCTCTTGCTCTGTGACAGTTGGGCTTACTTGCTTTTACGTAGCAGGGACATTGGTGCTTTCCTTATATATTTATTCTCTATATCCAACTAGTTTCCTCTCCTATGTTCATATTCTTTCAGCATTTATTAAATAAATCAAAGTGAGATATATATTATCTGAGAATTATTTTTCATTTTTCTTAAGTTCAAGCTTCAAGACATATTCCGTGACTCTGAGGTATAAGGTTGCTCCATATTCTTAATCAATGAGAATTATAAAATCTGCTTTGGCTGGCATAGACAAAACTTAACATTAAAGTCCATTAAGCACCTATAGGAGTTAGTGTTCTGACCCTGTGACAAAGCATCTGACATACATGATGTAAAGAAGAAAGGCTTATTTGAGCTCACAGTTGCCGAGGCCTTGTGAACCCACTGTCTTCCAGTCTGTGGGGAGGTGGGAACACAGCAGAAGGGTGACATGAAGAAAACATGCTCACCTCATGACGACCCAGAATCAGAGAAAGAGAAAATTCGTAAGAGGAAGGGTTTGTGGATGAGACACAGATTCCGGGGTCTTGCCTCCATATCACAGTCCCGTCAACGAGGGCACATCTCCCCTTCTATCAACTATGGTTCCACTTCTTTCCCTCAGCTCCCTTCCCATTTCCTGTTCCCCTTAGCTCCCTTCCACTGCCTGTTCCCATCAGCGCCCTTCCACTTCCTGTTCCCATCAGAGCCCTTCCACTCCTTGTTCCCATCAGTGCCCTTCCACTTCCTGTTCCCCTCAACACACTTCCACTTCCTGTTCCCATCACCGCCCTTCCACTTCCTGTTCCCATCACCGCCCTTCCACTTCCTGTTCCCATCAGCGCCCTTCCACTCCCTGTTCCCATCAGCGCCCTTCCACTTCCTGTTCCCATCAGCGCCCTTCCACTCCCTGTTCCCATCACCGCCCTTCCACTTCCTGTTCCCCTCAACACACTTCCACTTCCTGTTCCCATCACCGCCCTTCCACTTCCTGTTCCCATCAGCGCCCTTCCACTTCCTGTTTTTAACTATCCTCCAGCAATGCCATTGAGTTATCATCTCATTAGAGCCCTCAGGATCCAGTCACTTCCCCAACACTGGTCAGCAACCAGGCCTTCCATACCATGAACTCTTGCACAACATACCAGATTCCACTCTTAACAGTACCCTAGCCTAGGTTTCAATAGTCTCACTCGATTATGTGGTTTGCCTTTCTACTTTTGCTTTTAACCATATTTGTGTGAGAGTTTCACTATGAGTGGAAGGAAAGCCTTTCACAGCCAGCTGTTCAAGCTCAAGTTGACCTTGGAGAAAGGAAGCTCTTTCTCTTTTCTGATACATTGAACATATAGCTCACTTTGTTGGAGTAGAGTAAGCAATGGTTTTCACTTAGAAATTGTTGAGGTATGATTTTAATGACAGGCTGGACCACATTTCTCTGTGTGGATCATCATTTTCTGTATCTTCATTTAATTAATAACTCCACACACAAGTTACTTTTTAGGCAAAACTTGTAAGTACATTTCCGTATAAATTGGCAAAAGCACACCTTTGCTAATGCGTTAGTACCAGCTTTACGCTGTGTGATGCAGACGAGTTCAGTCAGGGTGGCTGGACTTGATGTTTAAGTGACACTAGGTAGCTTTTTGGTTACTGCAACAGGTTTCTGGACTACCACTGTCATTTTTATTTTCAAAGTTATTTAAGATTTCTGCTATAGCTGGGCGTGGTGGCTCACGCCTGTAATCCCAGCACTTGGGAGGCTGAGGCAGGAGGATCGGTGCGAGTTCGAGACCAGCCTGGGCTACAAAAGTGAGCTCAAGGCTAGCCTGAACTGCATAGCGAGACCCTGTCTCAAAAAGACAAAAAAAAAAAAAAAAAAAAAAAAAAGATTTCTGCTATATGAAATGCACACACAGACACACATATAGTCTTATGTGTTAAAAAATAAGCATGCATATATCACCTCTTTTTCTTGTGATGGTCTAACTCTGCATAGTTCCACTTTTGAGGCTCATAAAGAATATAGCTGCACTTTTTGTTTTTTTTTGTGCCAGAGCTTGAACTCTATAACTGCTTTTACTATTTTAGGTTTAGTCTATAAAGGTGTGTCTTTTTTTATATCTTCTTGTATTATAAGGTCTCATCTCCTGCCTCAGCCTCTCAGGGTACAGCACTTACAGGTGTTTACCACCGCCATAAATGGCATTTTTATCACAGAGCACGTCCTTCCTTGCTCCCTTTATAGATACTGCGTTGAAGAGAAGTATTTATCACTGAGACTCTGTTTGTGCTGTAGTTTATGATCTGCCCTTCTCAAATGGGTCAGGGAGCATGTGTAAAATACACTTTGTTGGCATTTTATATTTCCAGGGGCTTTGCACATGATTTAATTTTGTCATCTCAAGGTAGAATCTCTCCTTGAAGGTCAAATTTTCTTACCCTGTCCCTATTTTTTGAACTTTGTCAATGCAAATTTAGAATCTTGGGGATATTTACAAAACAAACTACCTTTGACCAAAGTAACTTTTTGAATAACAGCACAACTGATAGTAAGCGCCTCGTTACCAATAGAGAAATGAAGACTGGGGAGCCAGAAAGAGATGAAGTTCAGGGCTGACACCTGTGGAGGAAGCTCACATGCAGGAGTCCGTGTGAGAGAGGCAGGGAATGGCTGAGCGACAGGACTGTGGCTCTAGCATAGGACAGTAGGTAACAGGGTGGGGTTTCTGTGTGCCCTGCGGAGCTGTCCCCGCTCAGCAGCTGAGCTGCATCTGCTTCCTGTTCATGGTCAGTGGAGACCACAGCGTGACCTAGAATGGCTGCCCACCATGAAGGCAGCTGCATCTGGAGCTGCAGAAGATGAGATGTCACCATAGAACCCCTGAGAAAGAGTCCAGCTACACCCCAGGCGTGAAAGAGTCCAGCTACACCCATATGCCATAGAACCCCAGGCGTGAAAGAGTCCAGCTACACCCATATGCCAAACTGCGGGGTTCCTTAGCCAGCCCAGCCAGCAGTGAGACCTCCAAGAGGTTTCCTCTGAAACCAGAGAGGGAAAATGCATCTGGAGTTTTAAGAGGATGAGATGGAAAGGAAGAAGACCACGACACTGAAGGAAAGCTTCTGTGCTCCTCTGACATCACTGCCACACAGGGGGCACACAGGAACACGCCCCAGAGAAGACACCTGCTCTCTTTGAGGCCTCAGCCAGGTTACCCCGATGCCAGCACTGGCTTCCTTCGTCCACTGACAGTGGGCACAAGGCCTGCAGGGGACCTTTCCTGGATGAGGCATGAGTGCCCTTCACTCGGCTCCCCAACACCCTCTGCTTCTTGCCAGCAGCACTGAGTTAGAGAAGAGCAATTCCGACATCATCAAAAACTTTGGCATGCAGTGAGACCAACTCCTTTAATATGTAGGCTATACATAGCAGCCCGGTAACTGAAGGTACATGGAGAGCGTTTTAAGCACCAAGAAGTAACCTGAAAAACATCGGAAGTTGTTTTAAGACTTAATTCAGCATCAGAAACAAAGTCAGTATCCAATGAAATACTTGTGTTTGGCATTACCTTGAATCCTATAGCCTTGGAAGCTCTGTACTAAAGAATCTGGTAGTCTAGTTATGCTCTGTTGCAGTCCTTCTATTATGACAGACCCAAGGTGCCTCTTCATGCATATAGAACTGCTCTTGAAAACTAGTCACAAATGTACAAAGGCGTCATCCTGATACTTGCTTTTTCCCTTCCTTACGCTGGGCACTCTTTATTAGATTAAAAGAATAAGAGTGCAAACAGAAAATCTGTCATCATTGATTGTTATGTAGGAGTTACAAGCAGTTCAGCACGCATGCATGACTCAAAGCAAAACATCTATTCTAGACGCCCACACTCCTCGGTGTGATAATTCACCAACAGAGGCATTGCTCCCGTATCCAGCTGCCTGTACCCCAGAGCAGAGCAAGAGACATTCTTGCGAGAGGTGGGAAGAAAATCAGAGAAGTCGCTTCTGTGTTGAATTATCAGTGACAATTACATATGCTATGCACACAGTATTCACAGGAGCGACACCTCACTGTCCTTGTCTGTCAAAGGACAGTGGGCCGAGGTACTCAGAGAAATTAACACGTTCCACACAGCACACTGTCTGCACACTGGGGCTACCATATGATCTGTCTCTGTTTAAGCTTGCTCTCATCCATTCCATAAATAATCTTTTTTCAAAAGCCCTGTAATGATAAAAATGAAGGAAATGTAAAAATGCAAGTAAATCAGCAGCTAGTTTTTCTTCTCTGTTATAAACAATGCTCAACACTGACACGAAGGATAGCAAACTAGCCCTAAGTCACAGGAAAGTGGCTTTCAAAGCTAGAATTATTCATAGGCTGCAGAGCAGCAACAGCGGACCTTCTGGGGTGTCAGGGTTGCAGACAGTCTGCTGTGCGCATGTGCTGTAGGTTCGCCACCATGGATCTAGGGAGTGTGCTTAGCTTCACTACCGGGGAGTGATGCTCCATCCAACACGAACGTTGTACTTCACACCATCATGTGTTAGACAACAAGAACCTAAAATGATGGCATTGGGAAGGCATCTTGAAATGTTTATGGTAATTTTGATGCAAGAAGAAAAACTAAACTTGCGTGATGACCTCCAATACGGAACCTCTAAATGATATAGGGAAAACCGATGTCCTAACTTGCAAAGTACCTGGGACGAGTTCATGTTCACTAAAACCAAAGAATGAAGTTTAAGAACAAATGAAGATAATGAGAACATACTTATTGAGGGAAAGAAAGCTCCTGTGCAAAAGAGGGACAGGAAGGGGGTCCCAAGTGGGTGTCCCCGGGAAGCTGTCTCTTCCAGGGACTTTCATAGAGGAAAACCATGACATGAGGTGGATCTAAGGATGTGGAAACGACAGGGGAACTGGCTTAGGTGGGTATGAGGTGGACAAAACTGTGGTCGGCCAATAGGTTGACAAGCACCATTGCTCAGGTAAAATAGATTAAAATCAGGATCCAATGGGAAAGCAAGTCATGTAACAAGCAGACAAGAAGACAGAGCAAGGTCTCTTCCTGTTGGGCTTGGGTTGGTGACTCTTTCCAGGCTCTTTCAAGGTGATTGGTACTTACTTAGCACATCAAGCCCTGATGCCCACCCCTAAGGAAGCATGTAGATGCTTTCCTTCACTCTTGTCTTGAGTCCTGGCCCACAGCGGAGGAACGAGTGTCTGTCTCTAGTTGTCAAGTCACCTTGGCTTCCATGGCATCCTTGAGGGCCTGGCCCTCTCTGACTGCCTATAATATTTCTATCTAATTCAGCTCCCTACAATTTTATTATGTGATCTAAAACTTTTCTTTCTGTACCCATAGTATAACTCACGAAATGTACCCATTTAGTGAATATATTCATCTAGGGATGCTTACATAACATTTGTATCTACTTCACCGTATATTCGTTGGGAGCACATACAGTGAACACTTTGCTAATTGGGTGTACAGAGCATTTTGGCTTTTGAAAAGAAAAATATATTCCAGGCATAGGAAGCCATGTAATCTTAAACTTGCAAGAGTAACCAATAAATGGATATTTTGCTATTTTTATGTTGGTCATTTCTCCTGCTTGTTGCTAACTCTGACCGTATTATTTTCCATCTGCAGACTTGTAGTCTATTTGTGATTTTTTGAAACAACATAAAAATTCAATCAGAGGGATTTTTGCAGCCTTTGAGGAAATATCTACCATAATGCCAGTGGCCTGTGTTTCATATAGTAATTTAAGGTGGGCTACCTCATAAATGTGCTGCTTATTTATGCCAGTTATCTAGTTGCCTCTTAAGTATTTTGTTAATAGATGTTATTACCATTAATTCGTATTGCAGAGTGGTAGATTGTGGGTCTCTGGAGATGCCTACTGGGGAAGCGTTTCCACTTGGCTGTTCTTGTACAGGCAATCGGGATATCATTAAAATATAATAAAACTGTACATGGTTTCATTTTATTGTTCTGTTTGTTCTTTTCTTATAAACACTACAGGGGATGGTTTTATGGATTTTATAATAAATGACTTGGATGTTCTTGAAGTTATCGCAGACATTAGAAGTAGAGCTTGATCATTAGATCAATGCAGTCTAGGCCGGGGATGGAACTGATTGCTATTTGGGAGCATGGAATTACAACCTGGACCTCTTCACTTGAAGGTTCAAAAGTTAAAGGAAATGAGAGATTTTATCCCAAATACTCTTTCAGGGAAAGTATTTTCTGATTGTCTTAAGATAAAGAGTTTCAAGATGAAAAGCCAAAGATTCTGTGTTGACATTTCATATTGTCGTCTGTGCAGATAGGAATGTGCACAGGCCACTGAAAAAGTTAGTAGGAAAGACTGTGTGCAGACAAAGGGAAGGATGTCTTCTGTACGCGGGAGCACTTCACACTTACCTTTTAGTAACCACTGCGTTTTTGCATTGATGTCCCGGATGCTGTTCGGTTTCCCAGGTACTCTGTTCTGTAGCAGAATTCAGGGCTTTTCTCTGAAAACAGCTGATATGTTTAGAAACGTAGCTGTGCAATGGGATTAAGTGTATTTTGCTAGTGGGACGGGGACACATCATTTTTCCAGCATTCCCTTTAATTTCTCTCAAGGAAGAGATTATTATTTTTTCTTTCTTTCTTTTTTTTATGTTATGGCTGGCTCAGCCTGCTCTGGGGGAGGGGCTGGCGCAGCAGGTGGTGCTGGGGATTGAACCGCGGTCCTTGTGATTGCCTAAGCTTGCTTAAGGAGGTTCTTTAGACCACTGAGCCATTTCACTAGCCCAGGAAGAGATTATTCCTTAAAGTTTCAGAGTAGTGTTTATGCTCAGAGTTAAGAGTTAAGTTGTTAAGGTCCTGATGGGTGCCTGTTCTTGTGAATTGCTGAATGAAGTTGGAGAAATCAGAAAGCCAAACTCCTGCTTGACTCTGCCCAGTATAATTCAAACACCAGTCACACTTCCATTGACCTTACTTTGTCACTGGGACATCTGCTTTCGCAAATGTGTTTGTGTTTCTTTTATCTTTCTCAGTGTAAGGCAGCTTGTCGTGCCTAACAGCTTTGTCTGTGTGGCATTTTTTATGCTTTAATTATACTCAGCCTGCTGCTTTGTTAGAGCAGCACTTCTTTGTTCCATAATATGTTCTCGCTGTCATTGTCTAGGAAATTTCAGAACATCCCTTTTGTTGACATCAAAATATGGAACATTCTAAGGCAGAGGTATTGCTTTATTTTCATTATCTGTTCTGAATATTTAAGCATTGTGTAAATTACGCATTTAGATTTCTTTCTATGTGCTCTTGGTTTAAAATTCATAATAAAGCTCTATAAAGCTCTATAAGAAGTAATGAGCAGGCAAAAGCAAATTTGACAATTTTTTTTTTTTTTTTTGCCTTTTTGAGTCAGAGTCTTGCGCTATGCAGTTCAGGCTGGCCTTGAGCTCACTTTTGTAGCCCAGGCTGTTGTCGAGCTCACACCGATCCTCCTGCCTCAGCCTCCAAAGTGCTGGGATCATAGGCGTGCACTTCACAATAAAAATTTTGAGGTGTCAAAATGATCAGCATTTTCTGTTGCATCACTCTGTACTCAGAATTCTCACTAAGTCCAGGCAGATTGGCACATCCACTGTCAGGGAGACTGAGTCACAGACTGGGCAGAACAGAAAGAGCCAAGAAATAATTGATTTCTTGAAAATATAGAACCAGAATTTCTGTTTGCAAAACCCACGTGGATATCCAGAGTGAGAAAATAATATGAGAACCTGTATGTGCACAAACACAAACACACACACACACACACACACACACACACACACACACACACACACACAGAGTTTGTTTTTAGAAAATTTGGAGCAGTTTAGGTGTGCTATCCCTCCTAAAACTCAACGTTCTCTTCATCATTTTTCCTTATGGCCATTTCAATATCATTTAATGGGCCCCATACTCATGCCCGAATGTGGAACATTCTTTATGTAGAACTCTCCAGAATCAATTTATGTGATTTAATCCCTTTAAGGAAAAACCAGAAACTTAGATAAAGATTCTTGTGAGTTAGGGTGGAATATTTTATGAACCCAACATAGGAAGGAAGTATTTTCAGAGTTTTATTAGCAAACTCTTTTTTTATGTATTTATAAGATTCATAGAACAACGGTATGGATCATTGTTAATTCTTGTGGAAGAGAAATGAGCACTGGGCAGGAAGAAAGCCAGCGCTGTGGCCGCTTCCTTTCTCTTCCTTCCTGGGGTCACAATGTGTACGGCTGCTTCTCTGAGCCGCTGTTAAGATGAATATATGCTGGAGTAAGATTGCTACCTTAGTGAGTACCAGGGATTGAACTCAGGACCTTGTGTTGCCAGGCAAGCACTTATTCTACTGAGCTATCTCCCTAGCCCTACACCAACTTCTTTAGAAAGTTATTTTTCCTGAGGCTTTCCTAAACAATATTTAGGTCCAACATATTGACCACGTAGGAAACACACTCTTTAATGAACAGTCAGAAGAAGCTTCTTTACGTATGGGACAGCTATGGTCTTCAGAGAGACTGTGGTAAGAGTTGGTTTTGAAGTATTAAACAACCTGCCTCTTAACTAACACCTCAGGAGTGAGTAGCAATCATTTTAGTTCCATTGTTTGAAAATAAGATATGTAGTGGGCTGGCACTATCTATCTATCTTTATCTGTACCTATCAATCATTCCATACCTCACTATATCTCTTTAAACGTGGCAGATTGAATACACATATTTACTGTCCCTTTATTCTCACACTTTCCTGAAGAAACAGTGAAGATTTCTAAAACAAAGAAGAGCTGTTTCACAGTTAACATAGTGACAGAGACTGCTGACATTCCCGACAAAGGGACATGGAAAGACAGGATGCATCTTAGTAGGAGGGAAGCCCTTGCCGACATCTAGGAAGTGCAGCATTGGCTTAGCTAATTAAACATATGCTTTGGAAGAGCTGCCTCATTGCTCCCCTCTTCCTTTGTTTACCTTTCCTGCAAAGAAAGCATAGTTTCCTGGCTGAAACAGAAAAGATTCCATCTAAACAACTGAAGAGTCTCCTAGGGGTGAGGGAGAGACCCTAATACGGAAGACTATGGGCCCCAGAGTGAAAGATGGCAGTCGATGTCCCACGCACAAGGGTGAAAATAAATTTTTAAAAATACTGAGGAAGGTACAACAGTAAGTATATTTGCTACTCTGATCTTCTAACGTGTTAGTAGACAGCCAAGGTTTCTTGACATTCGAGGTAAAACATGCACATTTAAAATCCAAAGTGAACACATGCAAGAGGTCTTTCCAAAACAGCTTAATTAGAAACAGAAAAGATTATCTAAAAACAAGAATACATCACTTACTTAAATAAAGCTGATGAACACAGACTATAGTATTGGAGTAAATTTTTAATCCAGTAGAAGTTTGAAGTCAAAAAATTCTTATACATGTGAGTTAAAATATAAAGAAAGAAAAAAATGTGAGATAAATGGGGAATTGATTTAAAAATTTAATGTAGGACTAATTACATGTTTACAGAGAAAGCAAAAATCTCACACAGTAACAGCTGTGTCTTAATATTCAAGGAAATGGATAGGCACCAGTATAAGAGACTGGTTAACAGACTGTAAAGAAATTTGATATGTAAAACTTTTCATAGCCGGGCGTGGTGGCACACGCCTGTAATCCCAGCACTTGGGAGGCTGAGGCAGGAGGATTGGTGTAAGTTCGAGACTAGCCTGGGCTACAAAAGTGAGCTCAAGGCCAGCCTCAACTGCATAGTGAGACCCTGTCTCAAAAAGCCAAAAAAAAAAAAAATTAAAAAAATAAAACTTTTCATAATCATAAATATTTTTCAAAGTAAACAGAGTGAGGAGAGGAGAGAGAGAAGGAGAGAAGGAAAGAGGGAGACACATAGACAGAAAGAAAGAGACAGACAGACACGTAAAAGATCAAAGACAGAAGATAGATGATAAATATAGTAGAAGATACAAGCATAAATTGATAGATAAATAGAAATTCATTCAGTTAACATAGTCATAATTTATATCTTTCTGGATCTACATGACTTTGAATTTCTACTTCCACACACATTGTATTCAAGCATGGCAACAATTTTATTTTATTTTATTTTTTCATGATGTCAACAATTTTAATACAAAGGTTCAAAATAATGTTTTCCAATTATTTTTCTTTTTCTTTTTTTTTTTTTTGTCTTTTTGAGACAGGGTCTCGCTGTGCAGTTCAGTCTGGTCTTGAGCTCACTTTTGTAGCCCAGGCTGGTCTCGAACCTGCACCGATCCTCCTGCCTCAGCCTCCCGAGTGCTGGGATTACAGGTGTGCGCCACCACACCCGGCTCCAATTATTTTTCATAAAAATTAGTTGAAGATATTCTACAGGGGATGCAAACGTGGGTACAAGAAATGAAGAAACACAAAAGCGAAGACTTGATTAAACCTCAGGAGGGAGGCAAAGAGGTTTGCAGCCGCCACGGACCCAGTCCTCTCTGCTCAGGGTCCCTGTAGGGGTCTCTGGGAGAAGCCATCGGGAAGCTCGACACATTTTGCAATCAAAACGCAGCACTGCATGATACAGGGCACGCACCTCTGCTTCTCCCAACAAGCAAAGGATGCTTAGCTCTGCCAGAAAAAGCAACAAAACTCTGGGAAAGCAAACTACGTAGACGAGACATCATCTTAGACAGCTGAGAGCTTTCATCAGTGAAGGAGCATTTGGCCATGATGGCAGAGTAACCACCATGGCTCGGGAGAATTTCGTGCAGCTCAATGACGTTATTGCACTTAGGTCTACGTTTTGTCTGCATGAGTTATACAATTAGGGCACACTAGACACTGTGTCATTGTCAGCAAACATGAACAAGATATTGAATAATTCATTTATAGAAAGTACTATTATAATAATTTTTCCCTCTTTGTCAAAGGACTTTAGAATCATCCTGTGAGCAAAGCACATGCATCTCTTACTTGAGAATGATAGGGCTTGAGTTGACCCCTGAATGAAGGGAAAAGATGAACAGTCTTGTAAGGTTGACCCAAGGGGCCTGGCCTGCTTAACTGGCTGCTCTGAGCTTTTGCTATTGCCATAGTAACGATGTACCACTCACTGCAGTACCCTCAGCCAAGATGACAAGGTTATCCCACAGGGAGCGAGCATGACCCCAGCTCGGTGTGGAAACGAGGAAGCCCAGGGCTGCCAGCCACAGAGCTTGTGCCACACACATTAGCTGCTGCTGTAGAACAGAATGTGTCTTGAAAATCCACGGAAGAATTGTGGTAGGGGTCTAGCTCAAGGCAAGCAACAGGAGGATGATGTAGCAGATTTATTGTCTAACCCAGATAAACAAAACTGTGCTCAAATATAGCACAGTTTTTTTTTTTTTTTTTTTTTTTTTTTTTTTTTTTTTTTTTTTTTTTTT
>PVJA010006744.1:0-44632 GCA_004027025.1 Myocastor coypus
TGGTGTTTCCTTTCTGGCCAAACTCACATTTTAAATCATCCTGCTTGGCTCTTTTCTCTTGATTTTCAACATAAATCTGGCTAAAAGCTGCCAATAACAACCACGCCACCGCCCCAATAGTTTGCTGCTTTGAAATGTCTCTTGAAAGATTAATCAGTCCGCCATGTTTAATCTCAGTCTTAGGCAAAGTCTCTGGGCAGGAGCAAAATTCCCAAAGACTTTCAGCCAATCCATAGCACAAATCATCTGGAGTCCAATGACCAATGCTGTCCTTTTCTCCAACAGAAACCTCCTCAACCTGATCTTTACAGGCAGGCCTTCTGTCAGTCTTCTGGTCTAAGCTCTGACCAAAATCGCCCAAGCTGAACAGCAGAAGCCGTTCTAAAGCTTTGTTTTCAGCCGACATCTCTGAACCTTTCCTATCTCTTCCCGTAAGCCATTTCCAAAAGCTTATAATCCACATTGTCAGGTATAGTCACAGCAACAACCCCACTTCTCTGGTACCAAGTTCTGTTTTAGTTACTTTTTACTCGTTGCTGGGACAAATACGCAACACTCAAAATGAAGGAAGGAAAGGTTTATTTAGCTCACAGTTCGTAGAGGTTTCAGTCCATATTCGGCTAGCCCAAGGCTGAGTGGAGCAGGGCGGAGAGCATCCAGTTCATGGCGGCAGAACAGCAGCAAAATGGCGGCAGAGGTAGCCAACCAACACGGCAGCAGAGCAGCAGCACCAGCTAGAGCTCTAGTCTGTCTCTCTGTCTCTCTTTATATTACATTCAGGCTCTTCGCCTTAGCTCCCGCCCTAGGCTACACCCATAATCCCAGAAGTACTTCCACCCATAATCCCATCAGTACTAAAACCCGTAATCCCAGGGATCATGGATCAAGTCTCAAACTCTAGAAGTCCCCGCCCAATGACTCCATGAGGCTTTGGGGGGACAACTAGACATAAACCATAACACCCCCAATGTGCCGTGTGGCATCAGCCATTGCATCAGGTACTCGAACAGTCGTGATGTCCATCGATTTGGCCAGACAGATTTGGCAGCCCAACCAGGACCTGTCTGTTAGTCCATAAGCCAGATCAAGCATGTCATTCTCCTCACGAGTAATTGTACCTAATGTCTCGTATCTGTGATTTCCAAAGATGAAGTGGCAGGCATAGTGAGCCAAGATTCCCTTGTAGGCACCAAAACCACCAATATCTAGATTATTTTCAATGGTGACATTTCAGCAGAGTGTCACCAATTTTTCCTTTGGTTGTTAATTTTTCATAATCTCTGTTAATGAAGGGGACTGCTATCTTCCAAGATGCCCGGGGCCCACACAATCATGAGCCAGTTGGGTACCACCCTAGAGCCCAAGCCTCATGCCCAGCTCCCTGACAGCCTACCAGCTCCCACACAGTCAGCCAGGAACAGCCCTGGCATGTGGGAGCCACTGGCCCCACAGATCTGTGAGGTGGAGATATTTATAGGTCATGCAGGAGGGAGGGCCTGATCCTGGCTCACTGCTCCAAGCCTGACTACTACTACTACTACAACTAACTCTCCTCCTCCTCCTCCTCCTCCTCCTCTTTCTCTTCTTCCTCCTCCTCCTCCTTTTCTTCCTCCTCCTGTTCTTCTTCCTCCTCTTCCTTCTCTTCCTCTTCCTACTCTTCCTCTTCCTCTGCCTTCTCCTCCTCCTCTCCTCTTCAGTGCTGGGATAACCAGACAAGCCAGGGAATGCAAGTATATAGACCATGTGCCCTTTTGCAGAATATGAAGGAAAGACTTTTTGAAAATGTGTACTTTCAGTTAGTTTCAAAACAACTACTGCCTGCTATGCAAAAATTTGACCACTGAGTCATACCGAATATCCTATACCTTCCTATACCTGGGTCTTTATAGATTCTTCTTAATGCAGTACTAGTTTCACTTTACTATAGATAGCTTAACAAAGATTGACTCCTCTATAAAAACCATGGTTATGACTATGACTATGATTTTTACTATCAATGAATGTTGGGCAGGTATATTTTTCTTTACAGTAGTAAGTGTAGTAAAAGAGAATACAGATTTTCTTTCATTTCCTTTTGTGACTTACCGCAATGGCCCTGAAGCAGTCAAGGTAAGAGGTTGTCTTCATGCAAGTGACAAGGGGATCATTCACTGAAAAGACTTTTTTCACATTTTCACTGAAACTGGAGCACTTAGTGGCCTCATGATCAGACACGGTGCACCATCTTACTGTTTTTTCAGGGAGTGTCAGACACAGCCCTAGAAGAGAGGCAGAGGTATAAAGGAACCACAACACTTGCCTTTCTCTGCTGGTAGAAAAGGTCAAAGACAAGATAAACGGTCAACTGAGTGAGCGCACCCATACTAGCTTGGCTATCTGACTTTCATGAATCCTCATGACCTCTCTCTCTGCCCTGCTTCTTGGATAAAAAGTTAAATAAAGGGGCCAGGGAAGTAGCTTAGTAGAATAAGTGCTTGCCTTGCCAAGGGCCTGAGTTCAATTCCTGGTCCCACAAAATAAATAAATAAATAAATAGAGAAAAATTAAATATAGAATTTGCATTATAAGACAGAAATTTCATTTCCAAGATATGTCCAAAATTATTGAAGACTAAATTGGTGGTTGCCATGTACTGGGAGAGAAGGGAGTGGTACTTCATGCTTAATGGGTATACAGGATTTTCCTTTGGGGTGATAAAAATGCTTTTGAACAGGATAGAGGTGGTGGTTGTACAACCCTGTGAACATATGCTCACTTTAAAATGGTTGATTTAGCCAGGAATGGTGACACAAGCCTATAATTCCAGAACTTAGAAGGCTGAGACAAGGGCTGGCCAGATAGCTCAGTGTACTAAAGCTCCTACTTAGGCAGATCAGGGAACCAGGGTTTGATACCCTGCATGCTGTGCCAACCCCCGCCCCCAGGGCACACTGTGATGGCAATTGAGACTGGCTGTGGTAGAGCGCGCCTGTAGTCCCAGCTCTTGGGATACTGAAAACAGGAGGAACAATATGGAGTCCAATCTGTGTAGTGAGACCCTGTAGACCCTGTACTAAATACAAATAAATAAATAAAGTAATTAAACAAAAAAAAGAAGAAGGCTGAGGCAGGAGGATTGTGTATTCAAGACCAGCCTGGGCTACAAAATGAGTTCAACGTCTATCTGAACTGCATAGTGAGATCCTGCCTGTCTCAAAAAGACAAAAATAAAATAAAGTAAAATGGTTCATTTATGATATGTGAATCTCATCTTAAAAGTATCCAACCATGGGTAGAAAGTTTTATGATCACCAAATCAGCTCTACAAAATGCTCTGGAGAATATAATAGAAAGAGACAACAAAGACCACAAACACAAGTGTACCAATAGAAAGAAGGCACAAGACAGGGCAAGTAATTAAACAGAGAAGAAAGATAGGGAACCAGCAACAGGAAAATAATATGACAATGTAAATCAACACGTATAGTTTATAGCCATCAATTTTTTTTAAGTATTTAGTACAGGGTCTATAAAGTCTCACTATGTGGATCAGATTTGTAGTGATTATCCTGTTTGCAGCTTCCATTTGTCAAAGCTTGAGTGTGCAAATTCAGAAGCCAAGAGTATGGTGCGGTAAATATATCATATATAGTTGCCCCCTTTATTCCACCACGCCAGTCGCAGTCATTGTCTCAGTGTGCCTTGATGGCAAAGCTAGCATGGTGTGCTAGAGATTGAACCCTGGCAGCTGTGCTCTGCCTAAGCAGGCACTTTAGTCCACTGAGCTATATGGTCAGCTTTTTTTTTTTTTTTTAACAATAACCATCAATGTTAATGGTCTCAACTCACTAATGAAAAGAAACAGACAGGCAGAATGGATCAAGAAGCAACATCCAGCCATATGCTACAATGAAGAAACATATTGAATTAAAAAAGAAATTCATAGACTGAATTCAACTAATGGAAAATGCCACAGAAACCCAGGAAAAAAGCAGGGGTAGATAGTTAGTTTGCAGACAACATGAACTTCAAGCCAAAACTGATCAAAAGAGACAAAAAATTACTGCATACTTATTAAAGGAAAATTCCAAGAAGAGATAACAGTCATAAATACATATGCACCAAATACAGGTGCGCCAAACTACATAAAACAAATATTAACAGAAGTGAAAAATCAAATAAGAACTAACACAATTGTGGGGACCTTAACACTCTACCCTCACAAATAGATCATCCATGTGAAAAATCAACAAAGAAATATCAGAATTAAACTAAACTTGTGAACAAATTCACTTAGTAGATGTCTACAGAGTGGTCCATGCCACAACATCAGAATATACATTCTTTTAGCTGCACATGGCATTTTTCCAAATAGACCACATATTAGCCCATAAAACATGCTTCAGTAAGTGCAGAGAAATTGAAATCAACCTGTGAATATTATCTGACTATAGTACAATGAAACTGGAACTCAATGGCAAAAAAAAATTATTAAGACTACATAAACATATGGAAATTAAACAGCACTCTTCTGAACAATCAATGAGTCACACAGAAAATTAAAGAAGTTAAACAGTATCTACAACTGAATAATAATGTCAATACAACATATCAGAATTGATTGTACACAATGAAAGTAATCCTATGAGGGAAATTTAAAATTACAAATTCAGATATGCAACTTAATGTTGAAATTCAAACTTGTAGAGAAAGAAGAACAACCCAAATCCAAAGCTTGTACAAGGAGGAAATTATAAAGAGCAGAAATTAATGTAATTGAGATTAAGAAGACAACAGGAAGAATCAGTAAGTCAAAGAGTTGATCCTTTGAAAGATTAAAGAAAATCGATAAAGCCCTGCACAACTTTATGAAGAAGAGGGGAAAAAAGATTCAAATTCATGCAGCTAGGAATGAAAAGAGTGAAACTTCAACCAAACTTGAAGAAATCCAGAACATTCGCAATACTTACTGTGAGAAACTATACTCTAATGAGACGGAAAACACAAGAAAATAGACAGATTCCTAGACAGATATGAATTTCCAAAATGGAATCAAGAAGATACAAAATTTCTAAATAACCTGATATGTCAATAAAGTTGAAAATGTAATTAAAAACTAACCAATGAAGAAAAGCCCAGGTATTAATGTATTCACTGCTAAATTCTATGTGAAACTTAGAGAATAACTAGTGCTACTGATGTTGAAATTCTTTAATAAAATTGAAAGGGAAGAAATATATCCAAAATCCTTCCTGGAAGGAACTATTACCCTGATACCAACACTGGAGAAAGATTCAAGAAAAAAAGAGAACTATAGACCTATCTCCTTAATGAATAGAAATGAGGATATCCTCAGAGGAGGTGCTGGCAAACAATACATAAATCATGAACAAGATTATACAACATGAACAAATATTATTCCTCCCAGGAATTCAGGGATGGCCAAACATATGCAAATCAATAAATGCAATGTACTATATTAACAAGGCTAAAGACATACATCACATAATCACTTTGATAGATGCAGAAAAATAATTTGACAAAGTCCAGCACTGGCTCATGATAAAAATTCTACAGAAAATTGGAATAGCTGGTCTTTATCAATCTGATAAAAGCCATCTAAGACAAACCAATAGCCAATATCATATTAATAGACAAAAACTGAACACTTTCACTGTAAAATTAGAAGTAAGACAAGGATGTTCACTATCACTATTCCTATTCAATACTGTTCTGAAAATGTTAGTCAGAGCAATTAGATAAGACAGAGAAATAAAATAAATAAGTATAGAAAAAGTTAAATTACTATTGTTTGTGAATATCTAAGTGTTTTGCATAGAAAAACCCAAAAACCACACCAAAAGACTTCCAGAATTAATAACTTAATTCAGTAGTGTAAATGGATACAAAAATCAAAGCATTCCTATACACAAATTATACACATTTCTCACTGCAAGAGAAATTAGGGAAACCAAGCCCTTTACAATAGTGTTCGAAAAAGGAAATTTTTAGTAATCATCTAATGAAGGAAGAAAGGATCTACATATTGAAAATTGCAGTTCTCTGGGAAAGGAGATCAAAGAAGATATCAGAAAATGAAAAGACAGCCCTTGTTCATGGGTAGTAAGAACCAATATGGCTATACTTCCGAAAGTGCTATATAGACTTACTACAGTTCTCATCAAAATCCATTAACACATCTCACAGAACTAAAGAAAACACTTCTTAAATTTCATTTGGAATGAGAAGAGACCTAGAATTGCAAAAACAGTTCTAGCCACAAAGGCAACACAGGGTTCACTACAATCCCTTGACTTGAAATTATACTACAAAGCTAGTGTGATAAAATCAGCATGTTGCTGGCCAAAAAGAAAAACAGATCTGAGGATCTATGGAACAGATTAGAAGATACATACACAACTACAAACACATTCAGCTACCTTATCTTTGACAAAGGGGCCAAATACATTTCACTAGAAGAAAAATAGCCTCTTTAATAAATGGTGCTGGTGAAATTGTCTTTCTACATGCTGAACACGAAAACTAGACCCATGTCTATCACCATGCACTAAACTAAAGTCAAAATGGATCAAAGATCTAAATATTGAAACAGAAACACAAAATCTACTAGAATACAGGTAAAAAACTTGAAGATAACTGTAGGTAGAGTTCATAAACAAAACCCAAATCACACAGAAAATGTTATAAAGAATCAACAACCGAGCTCTCATATATTAAAAGGCTTTCGCATAGAAAAATAAAAAAGATAACCCATAGAGTCAGTAAACGCTGTAGTTATTTGTCCTTCTGACAAAGGACTTTTATCTAAAATTTTAAGGAATCAAGGAAAGAATCAGATCCCCTCCCAAAAAAATTCAAAGACTCAATCCACAAATGGACATTTGAGATGAATACACACTCCTCAGATGAAGAAATACATACAGCAAAATAATACAGGAAAAAATGGTCAACATCATTGATCACTCAAGAAATGCAAATTAAAACAATGCTGAGATTCCATCTCACCCCCAGAAAGAATGGCTATCATCAAGAAATCAACCAGGGCCAGAGAGATAGTTCAGCAGTCTAAGCACCTGCCTGGCAAGCGCAAGGACCTACATTTGATGGCTGGTACCACATGCTATGCTGGCCCAGTGCTGAGCTGGCCACCAAAACTGGGCATGGTGGAACATGCCTATAATCCCAGCACTGGGAAGGCTGAGACAGGAGAATCACTGTGAGTCTGAACTATGTAGTGAGACCCTGTACCAGAACAAAAAAAAAAAAAGAATAGGAACTAAGAAATCAACCAATAACAAATGCTAGAGGGGCTGCTGGGAAAAAAGGAACACTTCTCTACTGTTAGTGGGAGTGTAGACTGCAGCAACTACTGTGGAAATCAGTATATAGATTTTTTATAAAATTAAGATTAGAGATCCCACTTGATCTAGCTATTCCCCTCTGGGTATGTTCCCAGAAGATTTAAAACTATCACACCACAGTAGGACATATTCACCCACATTTATAGCAGCACAATTTGTAGTGGCTAAATCTTGGAAACAACCCAAATGCCCATCAAGGAAGAAATGGATAAAAATAAGTTGTGGTCTTTTTATTCAGTGGAATACTACTTGGTCATAAAGGTTATACTTGAGACATTTATAGGTAAATGGATGAAACTCCAAACCATACTCATAAGTAAAATAAATCAGCACATAAGGTCTAAAATATATAATATACATTGTGGAATGTGAAGAAATTGTTCAAAAGAAAGAGAAACTATGGTTGGGAAAGGGGAAAAGGAAGGAAGGAAAAGGAAAGGGGGAAATGCAAGTTAGATATAGTGCTAGTTTCTCTAAAACCATTGAAAAGTTTGTGCTAATATCATTGAGAGAATTTTTAATGCCTGTATCTTATACTCTGAGTAACTATTTTGAAGACAATACGTAGTGTATTAACTCTTATTATCATCTTACTAATTTGCCATGAAGTTTTATTTTTCCCATAAAATAAAATTATTTTAAATGTGTAAAAGTTATGGAAAGGTTGGGAACTAGGAATCTAGTTCAGCGGTAGGGTGCCCCTTGGCTTGATCGCAATACCACACAAAAAATTAAAACAATTAACTAATCCAGTGCCTATTTACTAGTGCTTTAAGTAATAACAAAGAACATTATAGGGCCTGGGGAGATACCTCAGTAGAATAAGCACTTGCCTGGCAAGTACAAGGGCCTTAATTCAATCCCTGATTCTGAAAAAAAAAAACATAAAAATAAAAAAAGAGAGCATTACAATGCAAAAATTCTGTTTACCACACTTTGGTAGTTGGACAAAACAGTATTTTAAATGAAATCTAGAATATAAAATTACAATGAAAACAGCTACCATTCTTTTTCAAGCCCCTACATGTCAGGTGGTGTACAAGCTTATCACTGTCTGATTTTTACAATTGTCTAGACATTCAACTTTTGTCATTCTTGTTTTAGAGATGAGATTTAAAAAAGAGAAAGAGACTACCAGGGGCATTAAATAAGGTGAAGTTAAAAAATAAATTTGTTGATATTTGAACCACTCACCTATGTTAAAGTTTAAAATCTGCCCTGTCTTTTCTTTTCTTTTTTTTTTTTTTTTTTTTTTTTTTTTTTTTTTTTTTTTTTTTTTTTTTTTTTTTTTTTTTTTTTTTTTTTTTTTTTTTTTTTTTTTTTTTTTTTTTTTTTGTACTAGGGATTGAACTCAGGACCCTGTGCTTGCCAGGCAAGCATTTATTTTACTGATCTATCTCCCTGGCCCTGTCCTGCCTTTTAACTGCCTGTAAGTAGGAAATATGAAAGAAAAAAATCAAAAAATGTGAGACAGAAGATGTAAAACAACATGACAGATTCTTATGCCAAAGTTAGGAAAGAACAAAGGGAGCCCTTACATTTCATTTGAGAAAGGCTTCTGTGGCAGCAATCCTGCAGAGGAGCAAGCTATGGAATTAACCTGAGTGCACTGTCAGTTACAACTGTGCTTTTTATCAATGAAGAAAAGATTCAAATAGGCCTCTTGTAAGAGAAGATGTATTAATGGTCACTAAAACATGAAAGGTTGCTCAACAGCACTGGTGACCAAAGAAATACAAATGAAAACCACGAGGAGATCCTAGCTGAGAAAATGGACATCACCAAGTGTTGGCAGAATGAAGAACAGCTGGACTTCTCATTCACTGCCATGTAAAATGGTGCTGCTACTCCAGATAAATCTAACATTCTCTCTTTTTCCAATTCTGAAGATCAAATCCTGGGCCTTGTGTCTATTAGACAAGCCCTTTACCACTGAGCTACACCTCCAGCTTTTGAGTTTGGCGTTTTCTTGGTAAGTTGAACACACACTTGCCAGTATGACCCAATAATTCTAGATATTTACATGAAAAAGATGAAAACGTATCTTCCCAAATACTTGTCTGTTCGTGTTCAGGGCAGCTTTATCACAGCTTCATGGTGGAGGCAACCACCGTGTCCATCAAGAAGTGAAAGGGTAAACAATGGAGTAGTACACCACAGTGAAAAGGAATGGGTCGTGAGGGGCACAACGATACGGATGAACCACAAGTGCTGAGGGAAGAGCAAACATGGAGGACCACACACAATACGGGGCAGTGTGGAAGTCTTGGGAGCTCAGAGGAATGTGCTTCAGTCTTACAAGAGCAAGAGATCAACAGTGGAGGTGGGGGCCGAGGCAGAGACACAGATCATCTGAGCTGCTGGTTCATAGAGACAGGACCCACTCACAACTGTCCATTTCCCTTTCTTTTTGGTATTTTTGTCTGATGCTACTGTGGTTGCCTGTTTGTGATCTATAGCCAGAAGAGTATTTCTTAAACTAGAACACTATGCTTTGAAGAAAATAGACCCAGATTCTGCCTGGTTCAGCCATGTGGAATGATCGAGGGAGCATGGGATGCGGCCAACAGGATCACCACTTGATTTTGGTTTGTAATCATACAGCCAATTAGAAGAATGAACTTTCAGTCATGGGCTAGCATTGCCAGGAGAGACAGCAGAAGACAAATAACACAGGCTCTGTTCAGGACAAGGCAGGAGAGACACAACAGGCTGCCCACTGAGCTCTCTTGTGTTTGTTTATTTTTATGGCCGGCTCAGCCTGCCGTGACGGTAGGGCTGGCGCAACATGTGGTGCCGGGGATCGAACTGGTCCCTGAAGCCGCCTAAGCTTTCCAAAGCAGGCACTTTAGACCACTGAGCCATCCTGCCGGGCCCATGAGCTCTCTTGGGACCATAGCTGGACTACAGCTTTTACAACCTTTCCAGCCTGCCCAGGCCCAGCAGGGCTACCTTTGTGACCCCAAGTGACAGGGCCAAGCCATGAAGGGGCCCCATCAGCTGTCTTTGCTGCCCATTCCTTGGTCAGTCTTGTGTCCCTGTGAGAGCTATCCAACCCTACTAATTATTCATGACAGCCTGAACTGGGACTGACAGAATTCACAAGTGTGATGCCAAGGAGTTCACTGTGCTAAACCACTGCATTCCCCACAGTTACCCTGCCCCAGACCTGCCCAATACGGGAAAGAGCCCTGGCATGTATTTTTCGGCAGGCCACTCATCTGCACCTAGAGCTCTGCCTGCCTCTAGACACATTATCTATCACCCTGTGCTTGTGAAACCAGCTGAGAGGGTCAAGGGACAGCCCAGAATCATGCAACAGTGAGGGGGCAGGGGGATTCCAGGACAGAGTAATCCCCTCCGCCTCACGGGCTGGCACCAGTCCTCCCCCAGTACCTGGGAGCCCCTGCTCCCAGGTGCACTCACCCAGCACTCCTGTACACAGAAATGTACACACAGCCAGCTTCATCGTCGGCTGCGCCTCCTGGTCTCTCTGAGCCTTTGAGGTAGACCTGTCTGCTCAGGTCTGCTTAGGTCGTGGAATGGACTGGGCTGATAGCCTGGCAGTGCCACGCCCCATCCCTCCCCTAGAGTGGCCGTTCGATTTTATTCAGCTAAGCAGAGCCTGGAGTTCTCAAAACTACAGCCTTCCCTAGAGCCAGCGTGAAGGCCCCCGAAAGATAGGAAAATTTCCAGCACAAGTTCCAAGTCTTCTCAGAGTCTCCTTTGAAGAGTACACAGCCTAGGCTGAGGTCATCCCTGAAGCTCCCCGAGGCCACAGTGCCCTGCAGCCCTCTGCTCTGCACAGTGAGTTCCTAACTCAGAGGGCTGAGTCTCCTCTCTGCGATAGAGCCAGCCTTGGACAGCCTGTGACTTCTGGAAAAAGGCTGCTAAGTTTTAAATAAAAACTCAGTAACTTTTTAAAAATATGATAAACATATATAAAACATCACATATCCTTTATTTGTTTTTCCCAATAAAGTTACCATATCAAGAAACAGTTTTAGTATGCCTGAAGGTCTCCTTCCATCTCCTTACCCAGGGTCCCTTATATTCTCCTCCCATTCTGGGATCAAACCGATTGAGCTACATCCTCAACTCTCTTTTTTAAAAGACGGGGCCTCTTTAAAGTGACTCAGTTGCCCAGGTTAGTCTGGAATTTAGCAGCCTCCTGCTTCAGCCTCCCATCATGGTGCTGGGGTCACAGGTGTGAACCATAGTACCCAGTTATTATCTTGACTTCTAACTACACAGATTTAGTCTGCTGAAAGATCTTTCAATCTCTGTCTCTGTCTCTCTCTCTCTCTGTCTCTCCCTCTCTATCTCTCTGTCTCTCTCTCTCTTTCTTCTTTTATGTTATGGCAGGCTCAGCCATAACATGCTGATGCAGCACATGATGCTGGGGACTGAACCATGGTCCCTGGGGTTGCCAAAGCTTGCCTAAGCAGGCACTTTAGACGGCTGAGCTATCACACCGGCCCCATTGAATGATCTTGATAAAGATGAACTCCTACTCTATGTACACAGCTTTGTACCTGGCTCCTTTCACTCAAAATTGCATGTGTGAGATCCATCTATGCAGCTGTGTGTACCTGTCAGTCATTCTCAGTGTTGCATAATATTCTATATGGTTTGTGTAGTGCACTTTATCTTTGCTCCTGATGCTTGTAGTTTCCAGTTTGCACTCTTGTGGACAATGTTACTAAGGATATCAGCTTTATTTAACATTCTATTTGGCTGCTGGTATCTGAAAAGAATGATGTGTGTGTGTGTTGAAACAGAACAATTAGATTGTCTTGCTATATCTGATAGGTTCTTTAGAATTTTCTATTTACATTTTTCTTTGTTTATTTTGTCTTTTGAGATGGGGTCTTACTTTGATTCCATCAGTATAATATTGCATAGAAATGCAGCTGGAGAGGAGAAGTTTTTTTGTAATTCACTATTATGTAAAATACTTGGTGGCATTTTGCTTTGTTAAATATTTATTTTTAAGAGGTTTGTTTCCTCTAAATTTCAAAATTATTGTTGTAAAATCATTCTTAATATCCTTCAACGTTTTAGTGTGTGGAGGATACCGACTATAAGATCCTTTTTCAGTGTAGATATTCATTTTTTTATATTTCTCCTTTTCTTCACTTAAATGTTACTATATAAAATATAACATATATGTATTTTATTATTTGTCTTAGTTACTTTTCTCTCGTTGCTGGGACAAATACCTGACACCCAAAATGAGGGAAGGAAAGTTACTGGAGGTTTCAGTCCATATTCAGCTGGCTCTAAGGCAGACTGGCACACGAGAGAGGGCAACCTTCCCTGGCAGCAGGCAAGAGACCAGGGAGAGCTAGCTGCTCCAGCAGTTCACTTCTCTTCCTTTACATTGAAATGCAAATCACCTGCCCCAGGGGAGAGGCAGCACTCATTTCCACAATAATCAATTAAAAATTCCAGAAGCAGCCCCACGACTACATGAGGTTTTGAGGGGACACCTATGCACAAACCATAACAATTATTCTTCTCAAATAACTACATTTTGGCTTTGTTGACTTGCCATGCTATACACTTATTTTGCCATTTCAGTGATTTCTGCTCTTTTGGTTTTATCCTTTAGCTTTTTTAAAAGGAGGCTAAAATCGTTGAGTTTTCATAGTCTTGCACTGGCATATGGGAGGACGTCAATCCATTTTCTCATAAGCTTTCTTTTTTGCTATGTTATCACCTCAGGGTTATCTACTTCAAGATATATTCTAGCAAGGTAGAATGCTGTGTGTACCTGAGATCCCAGCTACCTGGGGAACTGAGGCAGGGAGATTGCTTGAACCCAGGAGTTCAACACAAGCCTGGGTGGCCTAGTCTAAAAATGAAAACAAAACAAAACAAAAAAGATGCACTTTCACCGATACTAATGGACCTCAAATTACAAACATTCATAGATATGAACAAATCTTAGAAGCAGCTAATGATCCTTAAGTTCTGACAGCATGGGTGAGGCAAATTGCACCTTGCCCTTTATCTGCTATTGCTGATGTTCCTTTAGCTCACTGTCTCCCCTGCTTCTCCAGTTAGCAACTTTGTCAGTTCATTCCACTCAATCTCTTATGTACTAGTTGTTGCACTGCACTCTATCATTATTATAAGGTAACCAGTAAAAAGTAAAACTAGTCTCTTCTATAGTATTTTTTGTGTTTGTTTTGTTATGACTTACATTGCATATTTGTGTCAAAGTTGTACAAGATTCACCTTATTGGACAAAAGAATGACTCTGACTCATGAATGTTCTAGAACAGAACTTGTTTGCAAGTTGGGGATTTATGTGTATTTTGTGAATATTTTGAGAGTAGGTTGATGTAATCATAAGTATCCTTTAAAATGTGAAAGACTGAAGCACAATCATGTCTGAATGATGCACTATGCGGAAGACTCCACCACTGCTGGCTCTGAAGTATAAAGAAAATGGGCCCACAAGCCAAGAAATGTGGGCAGCTCTACAGCTTGAAAAGAAGACAAAATAGATTCTCCTGTAGAGCTGCCAGATAGGAACATAACTCGGCTGACTTTTGATTTTGGCCCAGTGGAACAGATTTCAGACTTTTGATCTTTAAAATTATATGATAATACATTTGTGGTGATTTGTTACAATGGTAATAGGAATCTAATGCACTTGGCATATATATTGGAGCACCCCAAAGGACACACAATCTGGTTTTTTTTGTTTGTTTTGGTGTTTAGTACAGAGGTTTACAGGGTCTATAGAGTTTCACTACACAGATTGGACTCATAGTGACCCTCCTGTTTTCAGGCTCCCAAACACTGGGATTACAGGCACGCACCACCACACCCAGTCTCAGTTGCTGGCTCAGTAAGTCCTGGGGGGTGGGACTGGCCCAGCGTGCTGGGGATGGAACCCTGGCCACCGCACTCTGCCTAAGCAGGTACTCTAGTCCACTCAGACTTCTGGCCTACCCCTGGTTTGGTTTTCTTCATCTCTCATTTTCATCTGTGGGTGGTGGCTCATGCCTGCAATCCCAGCTCTTGGGAGGCTGACGCAGGAGGATTAATGCAAGTTTGAGACCAGCCTGGGCTACAAAAAGTGAGCTCAAGGCCAGCCTGAACTGCATAGCGAGACCTTGTCTCAAAAACAAAACAAAACAAACAAAAAATTGTTCCTATTGGAGCTAGGGAGATAGCTCAGTAGAATAAATGCTTGTCTGGCAAATGCAAGGACCTGAGTTCAACCCCTGGTTCAAAAAAAAAAAAAAAAAATCCCCTGTCTCATTTTGTGAAATTTCAAATTGTACCAAGTAGCTTAAAGAGAAGATCGAGAAGATTGTCCCCTTATCAAACTCAGTTTTCTGCACCTCTGTTCACACCAGAATCTTTCCTCCACTTTTGTTTTTCTAACTCTGAGATCTCCATGAACCCTGATAGCTAGATGTTTATGCCAGGAGTGGATCATTTATAACAGTCCTGGATCTTCCTTCATTTATGCATACTTTTGAAAGGAATTAGGGTCTATAAGGGCAACCACTCTTTTCTTGCTCAACATTCTACTCTTAGGCTGGCAAATAGTACTTGATATAGGGCTCAAAAAATTTCATCAAATAGATAAATAAATGCAAATAAATATCTAAAAAAATGAGTTGAGCAACCTCCTTTGCAGGCTTGTGGACAGAATCAACTAAAGTTAATGATTCGTTCCTCCTGAAGTTAATGTTCCACATAAAGCTAACATACCTAAATCCAAAAGTGCCAAAATGCCCTCTAACTCCAGCATGGAACAAACTCTGAAAACTTCTCATGCACAGGGACAAAGTCCTATTGTAAAGAAATAATAGGCCAAGTGCTAGAGTCATCTCTCTAGCTCAGGCTATTACAATTGGCAGAACAGAAGGTTAAAGGATTGTATCATAATGTTCTGAAAATTTTCTGGAGAGATGTTAAAGAAACATATGCCTTCAAATTGAGAGAGCACTGATAGTCCAAAGAATGACTTGGATGAGTCCAGTGTGGTGAATACATAAGTTATCAGGGTTATTTACAGAGCACAGTAGATGATTTGTGGGCTACAGGGCTGCCAAAGTAACTACTACCCTTCTTTGCTTTGTTTATAAGCTATTGGTTTTGTAGTGTTGTAAGGTAAACAGCAAAAACCAAAAGACATTTGTCCTTGGGAGAAGTTATGTGTACTCCGTTTCAGTCCTATTCTTACCAAGAACTCTGATAATCTCTGTAAGCACTGTAAAGACACAGTGACAGATGATCTTTTAATGCTATAGGCTGGCCCAAGACTTGGCACCTGGCAGGAGCCCACTAGACAGTCAATTAGTGTGCCTACTGTTACTCTGGTCTAGTTACTCTGCCTAGAATGCAGAGAACTATTCTCACTGCCTGTACAAAACAATTTTAAAGACCTTATGCTAAGGATGGTCTTTGCGAAGCTGGAGATATATTAACATACTATTAACTCCTTACCAGGCATAGTACTAAGCTACTTTCAAATATTAATTTATAGTACTACCATAATATAGATGCTGTCTGTTATCTCCTTTTCACCCAGGGCAAAAACAAAGCACAGAGATGTTATATATGTGCCCAAGATCAAACTACTAGCACAGGTCAGAGCTGATACTGAAATTAGGCACCATAGTCCATGCTCTTACTGTGGCTGCTGCTCAGACTCATGGTGAACCTTCTGCTTTTAGCCTTCCCAGTGCTGAGATTACAGGCATGCCCTACCACACCTGGACTCTGGCGGCTCAGCCCATCCTGGGGACAGAGCCAGCATGGCACATAGTGCCAGGGATCTAACTGCAGATCCTGTGCTTAGCTAAGCTTGCCTAAGTGAACACTTCAGTCTGGCTGAGCTATCTCGCCGGCCCTATCATCTGTTATTAAGGAGCATCACAAGGTGACTACAGCCCAAAAGGCTACTGAGAATACTACTAGCTGATTTTCTGGAGAAATCCTTATGCAATACATCAGTCTCTTTGAGAGGATCTGAAAACTGCATTGTAGTCAAGAGTACACAATAAAGTCACTGTATACAGCAGTGTAGCAAAAATGTTAAAAAGAATTATGACATTGTAGCTTTATAAATCAATGGAAAGTGTTTTACAAATAGAGACTATCAGATATGTTTACATTGCATTTCATTCATCTTTTTAAAAATAGCACTAATGCTTTGGCATTGCTGTGTTCCTGGCTATGTATTCCTGCTGTACAGCTCTGAAAGCTTTCATTTGCCTAGCCGTCTGCCTAGCTGCTGTTCATGCCTGCTGGTCTGGCTGAAGTAGAGTGGGCCCCTTAGCAGGGATGTGAAGTACTTATGGCTTGCTGATATATTTCCATCATAAACTTTAATTTTGAATTGTTTACACATAACAACTGTGCATTTATATTATATTAGGCTGAAAGTTGATGGGACTTCAGATATCACATGAATTTTGGTTTAAATTTCTTACATATACTACGATCTTCTTTTTAAAGTAAGAGTGTAGGGCTGGTGAGATAACTTGGTGGTCTGGTCTAAGCGTCTGCCTGGCAAGTGCAAGGTCTCCAGTTCTATCCCCAGGTTCCTGGGTATGCCATGACAGCCCTGAAACATAATCCTAGCACTGGGGAGGGTGAAACAGAAGAATCACTGTGGGTCTGAACTGTGTAGTGAAGCCTCGTACCAAAAGAGTAAAAAAATTAAAAACAAAAAAGAGGGTAAAGAACGCTTCATGTAATCTACTCTTTATCAAAGAACATTCAGTTTTTTAAAACTTTTTGGCAGTCCATAGTATGAGTCAATTAATTTTATACTGAAGAAAAAATAAAGCTCTAAATAAAAATTTTTAAGTAATGATAGTGCTTAGCTTAGAATTATCTTTACTTTGAACCATTTAAATTTCATAGGAAAGCCGGGCGTGGTGGCTCACGCCTGTAATCCCAGCACTTGGGAGGCTGAGGCAGGAGGATTGGTGCGAGTTCGAGATCAGCCTGGGCTACAAAAGTGAGCGCAGGACCAGCCTCAACTGCATAGCAAGACCCTGTCTCAAAAAGACAATAAATAAATAAATAAATAAATAAATAAATAAATAAATTTCATAGGAATATTGAGATTTTTTTGTAAGTATTCTACCCTATGAAGGCCTAAAATAACTTGTGAATTGAAATGTAGGCAACGTGTACAACTTCTTTTTTACTTTTGTTATATAAAAACAATTAGAATATTTACTTAATGATCCTGAATGGTTTATTTAATACATTTTACTAAGTAGGTTTTTGTTTCAACAAAAATACTATATTCTGAAAAAGTAAGGATTTGTTGTCATTAAGCAAAGGCTAAGGGCTAGGGAGATAGCATCGTGGCACAAGTGCCTGCCTGGCAAGTGCAAGATTGTGAGTTTGAACCCTTGTCTCACACACACAAACACACACACAAAGACTAACAAAATGTGACTCAGGAATTATAAGTATGCTTTTATAAAATGCTTATTTGTCTTTGTTTTTACCCTTGAAGTTTTTTAACTTGTGAAAGTGGTGATTCAAATATAAATTTTAGGGGCTAGGGAGATAGCTCAGCAGGCTAAGCACCTGTCTGGCAAGTATAAGGACCCAGGTTCTATCCCTGGCACCAGTATGACATGCCATGCCAACCCCAGTTTCAGGTGCACTGTGCCAGCCACTGAAACTGGGTGTGGTAGTGCATGCCTGTAATCCCAGCACTGAGGAGGCTGGGACTCACTATGAGTCCAGATGTATGGGACCCTGTACCAAATAAATAAATAAATAAATAAATAAATAAATAAATAAAATTTAAAAGCTAAATTGTAGGAAATTTAGGATAGAATTGGTTATTTGCCTATAACAGAACCTCAGTGAAAATTTTTTTTGCAAAGTTAATAAAGAATAAGATTTTACCATTTCTTAAATTTTAAGTTTTGTTAGATCCCATTGAAATGATGGTACAGGAATTCACTCATATACCCAAATGATATTTATACAGTTTAGAAATAGTTAAATGGCCACCTTCCTTGACATTTTAAAAAAATGTTTGCTTTTGACTATTCAAATATATGGCATTTCTACCAATTAAACCAAAAGAAAGTATCTGTTTTGTCATATTTCTTTTCTGTTGCTTTTTTAAAAGACAGATAAATATAAGCTTTCCTTTAATTTTACCTCAAGCTGGGTCTTCAGTGTCTAGCAATGTCAGAAAAGCCAGGAGGTGATACTAACTGCCAGGAAGATGAGAAAAAAGTCACTTCCAAATCCCTTGTCAGAGTATATCACAACTCTTTTCAATTTTTACCAAAATCTTTATAGACCATAAACCTGTACAACAGTGGTTCTCAACCTTTCTAATGCCGTGACCCTGCAACACAGTTCCTCATGTTGCGGTGACCCCAAAGCCAAAAGTAATTTTGGTGGCTACTTCAAAACTGTAATTCCAAATAAATAACATTTTCTGATGGCTTTAGGTGACCCGTGTGTTTTGGTTGTTTGAACCCCGCTGGGGTCATGACCCACAGGTTGAGAACTGCTGCACTGTCATTCTTTTCCAGAGAATGGCTATGGAAACAAATTTTAATGTGCATCAGGGTGATTTGGAGGACTTGCAAAGCACAGAAAGCAATCCACAATTTCTGACTCAGTAGGTCTAAGGTCAGTAAGGCCCAAGAATTTTCACTTCCGGTATATCCCCAGGTGATGTTGATGCCTCTGGCCCAGGGGTCACACGTGAGGACCATGGCTCTATCTATTTTCTAGGATTAGGAACTAGAGAAACAGGTCCAGGAAGATGGAAACCCTGTCCCTAGAAGTGGTCGCCTGTGCTAAAGACAAAGAAACTCCCATTGCAGCTGGTACAAGCCACAGAGTAGGTTTCATTTGCCTCCTCTTCCCGCTCAAGGCCTCTGCTCAGTCCCAGAAGTGCCAGGTATGGTCCCTGCCTGGTGTTGACCTTCATGCAGAGAAGGGCAGGCTACATGTGACAGGAGCAGAGGTGGATAGGAGGGCTCAGAGGTCCCAGCCCCTGGAGATCCTCTCTACTTCAGTTGCTGCCACCTCTGGGCTGTGTGGCTGTGTGCAAGCCACAATCTCTGAGTCTCACAGAGACTCCACACCTGCATGACACAGGACCGCAATGCCTACACTGCTGAGGAGAGTAACTGTGGGCAGTGCCATCAGGAGTCCTTTGTGGACTGTGCAGCACCCTGCAGAGATGGTCACTGCAGCTTCAGGCAGATTTACATGTCAACAATGAACTGTGAATAGTTCTATTTTTCACAACTTCAATAATTTTTGTTTTTAAGGTTTATCCCATTCTCCCCCTCTAAAATAGACCTCTACCTATGAGCCTTAGTGTTACTGAGTTTCATTTACCAGTGGGCATAACACTGAGTTACAACAACCTATCTTGTACTTTTCTATTGTATATTTATGATAGCCAGCTGTGCACCTCCGTAGCTATGCCTGAAGGATACAGGAAGCAATTTCATGTTTACTCACTGGGTATGAAGAACAGCTAGTTGTGTGCAAGTATGCGAAAGTGTCAAACTGGGGTTTTTATCCATGTGATGGTACATCTAACAGGTTTTTCTTATGTGTACCTGACCTTCTCATGGGTAAAATATACCCACACTCCCCTTCTGTTCAAGAGTATATTTTACCATACATGGAATGTAAGTGTGATTCACAGTAGCTATGCAAAACACAGCAGGAAAATATGTTGAAAAGAAAAACCCAGCCGGGTGTGGTGGCACACGCCTGTAATCCCAGCACTTGGGAGGCTGAGGCAGGAGGATTGGTGTGAGTTCGAGACCAGCCTGGGCTACGAAAGTGAGCTCAAGGCCAGCCTGAGCTGCATAGTGAGACCCTGTCTCAAAAAGACAAAAAAAAAAAAAAAAAAAAAAAAAAAAAAAAAAAAAAAAAAAAAAAAAAAAGAAAAGAAAAACCCTGTGCATTGACTCACTCTGCAGATGAACTGCAAGGTGTGTACAGGAGATCCAAAATAGCAACAGCTGAGTTTTACCCATGAAATGCTCATTACTAAAATTCGGTGCACTAGGCTGGGGAGATAGCTCAGTAAAATATGCACTTGCCTGGCAAGTACAAGGTCCTGAGTTCATTCCCCAGTATCACAAAAAACAACAACAAAAGAAAAAAGGGGTTTGCCTGATAACTCAGTGGATTAAAGTGCCTGCCAGGGTTTGATCTCAGGTCTGCCCCTATAGAGTGGGCAAGATGAGATATGATATGGCAATTGAGATTAGGTATGGTGGCCCATGCCAGTAAGCCCAGCACTTGGGAGGCTGAAAATAGGAGAATCAATATGAGTTGGATCTATGTAGTGAGTCCCTGTAGACCTTGTCCTAAATACAGAAAATAAATAAATAAATAAATAAAATTCTGTGCACTTAGGATTTTTAAAAGTTTTCTTCAGATTCTACTACTAGTAGTAACCCACTTGGTGCAACAACACATGAGAAACCAGATCTGCAAGTTTTGGAGAAGTTGAAAGGGGGTAATTAGGTCATTCATGCACAGATGATAAAGCTGTTAATGACTCTGATGTTGACTCTGTGAGCAAAAGTTCCTGTGACAGGCAAATGGAGCAAGAATCCAATGATATAGGCACAGAGTTCAAAGATGAAGGAAACAGCAATGTGAGTACAACACATGAAGAACTTAACACTTTGTCTTATGGGGTTTTTTTTTTTTTAGGTACAAGGTCTCGCTAAGAAGTTCCACTTTGTAGTGAGCCTCCCATCCCAGACACCCCAGAGCTGGAATTCAGGTATGCACCACCATGCCCAGTTCCAGAGCCACCACAGCATGCAGTACCAGGGATCAAATTTGGGTCCTTGGGCTTGCCAGGAAGGTGCTAAGACCGCAGAGTTATCTTCCCAGGCAATACCTTGTTCTGTTGATATTTTATGTTTCTATGTATTGTAAAATAGGTAAGAACCTCCAGATTTGGTTAAATAGCTCAGTGGGCTAAGGCACCTGCTTAGGGGGCTCAACCTCCGATGTGCTGCATTGGCCATGCTGTGCTGGCTCTGCCCTGGGACACACTGAGACTTTGCATGAGACTGGGCACGGTGGCAGGAGGCTGAAAACTGGAGGATCACTATGAGTATGATCCGTGTAGTGAGACCATATAGACCCTGTACTAAAAACACAAAAAGCAAACAAACAAAAAAGCCTCCTGACAAAACAGCAAGACCTGCAAGATGTCAACAATGTCCACAAAAAGGCCAGGAAAGCCGGGGGATATAGCTCATTAGTACAGAGCCTATCTGGCAAGCTTAAGGGCCTGAGTTGGATAGCCAGTACAGGAAAAACAAACAAACAAACAAACAGGAAAGCAAAACACTTGTGCTGCCGGTCTAAGTGATACATAAGTATGGAACATACTGTTTTCATGTGTGAAGGCTGCCTTAGTTTTGAGAACTGACAATTTTTTTTTCTTGTAGAATTCTATTGGTATTTTCTTTAATTTTTTTTTTTTTAAATCTCTTATTTGGTACAGGGTCTCACCATGCAGCTCAGACTCATAGTGCTCCTCCAGTCTCTGCCTCCCCTGTGCTGGGATTACAGGTATGCACTACCATGCCTGGTTTCAGTGGCTGGCACAGCCTGCCTGGGGTTCCAGGGCCTGCCCAGCATGTTGTATTGCAGATTAAACCCAGGTCTTTGTGCTTGCCAGGCAGATGCTTAGACTGCCAAGCTATCTCATCATTCCCTGGAATTTTACTTTGGAGAAGAAAGATTGGGCTCAACTCCGAATACAGCGTGGACAAGTGGGACTGTATTGCCAAGGAGCAGAGTGTGTGTGTGTGTGTATTGTCTCTTTAACAATTTAGTAGTTGTTAATAATTTAGTTTTACTAATTTTCTAAAACACAGTGTTAAGAGTAAGGGGCATTCTGACTAAACCAACCTAATAGCTGAAGACATGCTAGACATCTCCTGGAGATGGTGAGGACAAGGAATGCTACCAGGTATCAAGGGTGGAAGAGATTAACTGGATTTTACAGGGAAGTCCACAGGTCAGCTCAGGAAAAGGTTCTGTAGCTTGGTTAAAGTTTGGTCAAGCAAAGCATGTCATCTTCTGAGTGTCTTTATTCCCTTAGAGCTGCTTATTGGGCTCTAAAAATAAGATCATTGTACATGGCATTAAGCTCTCACTTTACTCAATCCAGTCAATTTTCTCAGTTTCCATAGACAAGAACAAAATAAGCACAAGCTCTAAGTAGTTTATTATTGTTTTTTCAGTGGTTTAAACTTCCCTAAGCCTATCCCTGATCCTCTCATCATTTGAACATTAGACTCCTCCCAGAATCCCCCCTACAGAAGCTAATCCAAGAAAATGAAAATGCTTACTGAAGAGGACAGCAGAGACTACTGAGGATCTTGACACAGGTCTTTTTGTGTTGGCTGTGTCATTCCAGCTATTCCATTCTCTCCTCCCTTGGGATATTTTGCCTTCAGTGTCAAGCAAATATTTATACTTCTGCTATGCTGCAAGGAAAAGAACCCAGTCTGTAGAGTCAGACCTTTGATAAAATCTTAATTATATCATTTATTATGTGAGCTTGAACATTTCAGTTACCTTCTCTTAACCTCAACTTAATCTCTAAAATGGAGATACCTCTACTATTCTGTTCTTAGAGTTGTTCTAGAAAGTAAGTTTGTCGAGTCGATTGACATTCTCCAGGGGAAAAACGATTACCTGATAAGTCCTTCGGGTCCGGTTTTTATTCTTGCACGCCTAGGGGCCTCACTAAAGCAGGACCGCTGCCTGCTGGCCCTCTCTGAAATCACCTTTCAAAATTTTAAACTGGGAAGGACAAACCCGAGTGCCCCGCCCTCAGCATACCGACCGCCCAGGCTACTCTAAAGATCCCGCCCTCGCCGTAGCGCTGTGACGTCACTTCCGCAGGAAAGAAGGTCCCGCGGTTGGCGCGAAAGTCGGTTCCTGTCTTCTGCAACTTCCGGACTCAGCCGCGTTCACTCAGGGCTAGGGTTGCCTACGGGAGGCGGGGCTGCGCGCCGGGCTGGCGCAGGACCCCAGCCGCTGTCCTGCACGCCGAACCCCCTCTAACTCGCTGCCCAAAGATTGCCCCGGCTCCGTTGTGGCGGGTGAGGACCCAGCACCCTCTTGAACCCTTCCGGGGGTCGCGGCACTTCCTGTCTGAGTAAAGGGTCCTCGACGGGCCTGGTGGGTGGGCCTTTGCTGCGGGAGAATGCGGCTGCTGTGTTCCGAGCTCGACCTTTTCCGCGGAGCTGGGGAGCTGGAGCTTTTGGAGGGGGACGGCCTTGCTAACTGGCTGCTGTGCGTGTTTAAACTCAGTTTACTGCTGGGCGTGGTGGCTCACGCCTGTAATCCCAGCACTCGGGAGTCTGAGGCAGGAGGATTGGTGCGAGTTCGAGACCAGCCTGGGCTACAAAAGTGAGCTCAGGACCAGCCTCAACTGCATAGCGAGACCCTGTCTCAAAAAAACAAAAATAAATAAATAAATAAGTAAATAAATAAATAAACTCAGTTTACTTAGTGATGAACAAATCTCGCGGGCTGTGGCTACCCGCAACCACAAATGGGCGCTTTGTGTCCTTAAGCCCAGTTCAATAGAAGGTTCTTTGGCTTACGGGTCAGTAGCAGGAGCCCTCAATGTATTGTTCTGATTTGCAAGCATTAGTGTTACCTTCTTTTTTCTTTGACTTGGCCCTCATTTCAAGATTTCTTGCAAATGTCTGTGAGAATGGTCAAAATGTCGTTCTTGTCTGCCCAGGAAAGTAGATGTGTTAAACGTCTAACTTCCTACATAATATATTTTTGTCCTTGTTAATATTACCTTTATTTTGACAGTTCAACAATGTCTGCAAATAACCGAGAACCGTTTCTTGTGAAATTTTTAAAGTGTTCAGGCAATTCCGAATATTTTTTTAAAGCTCTTGAGGTAAGAACTGGAACTTGTTTGATGCCATTCTTAGTTTTTGATATGTTGGTCTTTATGTCTTGATAATAGTTCTTTTATGTGATTTTGCTGTAGTCTGTTAATATAGGTATATTATTGTTGCATAATTTGATATAGGTGTGTCATTTTGTATTTGGAAATGCTGGAAATCTATTATGTGACATTTTGGTTCAGTGTGGCTGATCTGCAGTTTTTTTTTTTTTTTTTTTTTTTGGTTGTTTGTTTGTGGGGCCGGAGTTTGAATTCACAACCTTGCACTTGCATGTAGGCACTTGTGCCACGGAGTTATCTCCCCAGCCCCAGATTTTATTTATTTATTTATTTATTTAGTCTTTTTGAGACAGGGTCTTGCTATGCAGTTCAGGCTGGCCTTGAGCTCACTTTTGTAGCCCAGGCTGGTCTTCTTTTTTAATATTATGGCCGGCTTAGCCTGCCCTATAGGTGGGGCTGGCACAATGTGTAGTGCCTGGGGCTGTCTAAGCTTGCCTAAGCAGGCACTTTAGACTGCTGAGCCATCTTGATGACCCTGATATGCAGTTTTTGAAGATTGTTTGAGTGTGTTGAATTTTGAGTTGATTCTGGATTGGTCACACTTCACTGGATTTTGTTGAAAGTATGTGTTATCCAAAAATTGCAGGACGGGTAATGGTAATGTTTTTTGTTACTTTCAGCATCTTGCACCATCAGTGTGGCCTGGGAGTGAGTTTGTTTGGGTTTTTTTGTCTTTGTCTTTGTGAGACAGGGTCTCGCTATGCTGTTCAGGCTGACCTTGAGCTCACTTTTGTATCCCAGACTGGTCTCGAACTCACATCAATCCTCCTGCCTCAGCCTTCCAAGTGCTGGGATTACAGGCATGCACCACGACACCTGACTCTAGGAGTTTGTTAGAAATATGACAGTTAAAATCTGCATTTTAAACAAGATTCCAATGCACGATGAAGTTTGAGAAACAGTTGTACCAGGGTTTTTCCTCAAGTCCATTCATTTAGTAATTATATATTGAGTATCCATGATCTGATGGGTGCTGCTTTAGGACTTGGATACAGCAGCAGTCAGACAAAGCAAAGATTTCTGCTGAGAGCTCATATTCTAGCAGCAGGATAACTGAGGAAAGCATAGTGTTATAATATGCTAAGTGTTATGAAATGAGAAAGAGCAAAATGAGTTAAGGAGTTTTCGAAGATGTTTATTAGAGAAGAAAATCGGAAGATTTTAACTTTATTGAATGAAGTGTGATCAAGGCTTTGTGTTGAGGATACTTAAGCAATCTGAGGCCCTGTGGGTATATAGGAAGACAGTTTCAGGAAGAGAAAGCACCCATGTCCAGGGCCCTAAGAAAGTGCTCGCATCTATCCAAGGCTTTTGTGGCTATAGGGTAGTGAGCATGGGATGAGGTTTGAATGATAGGAAACGCTTCAGGAAATAAGAGTAAAGCCAAAAAAGACTTAAGCATGGTAGAGCACACCATGATGAATCCATGCACTTTAGGAATCTGAGGCATGAGGATCTTGAAGTCCAGCTCAAGCAATTGAATTATCAAGACCCTTGAAAATAATTCTACATACACTGGGGAAGTGGTGATTGCGCTTCAGCCTCCTACTCCTTGTTTATAAGCATGCACCACTATGCTCAGCTATCTTAGAGAGCTTCCATTGGAATTAATGCGATCTGATTTTTTTGTTTGCCTGCTGTGAAGGGGTGGTGGTGGTAAAAGATTACAAACTTGCTGTGCGGAACATAGGTTTAGGATAAGGCAGGGAAACATTGACCACTTAGGGGGCTTCAGCAGGGTTGATACAGTGGTGTTGGTGAGATTATGATTGCTTTCAGTAGCAAAAAGCGTTTTAAGGTGTATTTTGAAACCTTGATAGGACTTCGGTATGGAAGACTCATTTCAGGTACATTCTTTGTTTTTTTTCTTTCAGTCAATGAAAGAGTTCCAAACAAAACAACATTTCCAGATTATTACTGAAGAAGAGGCCTTGAAAATAGAGGAAAATGATAGATCTCTTTATATCTGTGACCCTTTTAGTGGTGCTGTCTTTGATCACCTTAAAAAGGTTTGCTAACTTCCATATATTTATTTGATGTTGTGGGGTTTTTTTGTTTTGTTTCATTTTGTTTTCAGTGGTCACATTGTATGCAAATTTTACATACACTGGGATTCTTTTTGGTTTGGGGAGACTAGAATGTTTTCTTAAGACAAATTTTGCTATAGTAGGCTTTTATTATTATTTCAAGGAATGAAGCTTCATTTAGTATAAGTGGATCTAATATAACTCAACAGTTTGGTGATGAAATTTATTGTACTTAAAACTCAAAATTGTAGAATGCATCAGTATCATTGTAAGATACATCAGTATAGGAAAAGACCTCAACATAGTGCTTATTAACTTTCTGTCTTTAGGGCTGATGAGATGGCTCAGTGGTCTAAGGCGCCTCCTTAGGCAAGCTTAGGCAACTGTAGGGACGGTGGTTGGATCCCAGCACCAGGGACTGCACCAGGCCCACCCCTACCCCCAGGGCAGGCTGAGCTGGCTATAATATATTAATAAAATAAAGAAAAATTATGTGTTTATGCTCTTGAACAGAGCTTTTTAGTACCTTTCTACCTTGTATCAGGTCTGAAAATTATTTTAGAAGGGAACATTTTGTATCAACAAGCCATTTTATTTCTTTTTGTTGGTTCTAGAGTCTACTGACTCACTTTTTGGTGTCTGGACAACAGAGAAGCATTGAAATAAAAGTAAACTGACTATAATTCCACCCAGATTACAGAGAAGTGGTTCTTGTTTGATGGAGAAGAAAACATAGCCGAGTAGGTAGATGCAGTATCTATACAATTTATGGAAGTCCTGTGCGCACCCTGCCAAGAGCGTTGTAGGTGTTAGCCTCTTTATGTCAGGGTTAATAGCATCAAAAGCTTTATTGTCTTATTTATGGCTGATACTAGTTCTTTTCTTGTAGATACTTAAATCTACTTAAGTGACTTTGGCAACTGAGAGCTTTTTAGTTTGATTCTGTGCTCATATTGAGTTAAGAATGTCATTTTTTTCACTCAGTATCAGGAAAAATGAAAAGTCATTGTTTTAGCTTATCCTGTCATTGTTGATCTTCCTTAAAAAGATGCACAAGTATGAAGTACTTAAAACTTAAATGTAGAAACTGCCTTGGATTATATGGCTTTTGGTAACATGATAGGTTTTTTTTAGAGAGATTTACTGTATAGGCTTTTACTCATTTAAGCTTTACTGATTGGGTACTTATTTGAAAGGTATAAAAGTATACTTCTAGCATAAGATTATGGAATCATAGCTGTGTTTGTTTCAGAGATTAAAAAATTTTGATAGCAGTTTTGAGTGAGGAGCTCTTGGAAGTTCTTTTGACACTTGTATTTTTTTTTTTTTTTTTGTGGGACCAGGGTTTGAACTCATGACCTTGCACTTGCCCAGCAGGCACTTGTGCCTCGGAGCTATCTCTCCAGCCCCGACACTTGTATTGTTTAATTTACTTTGTTGTATTCATGTTTACTGTGTCTGAGAAATTAATAGACTTTCTAGCTAATTGGTGATTTTCTACAGTAGTCAATAACTTCTATAAATAATTATAAATATTACCAGACATAATTTGTAAGAACGGTAGTCTTCTCTATCTTAATATGTTAAAATGTGGTTTCTTCGTAGCTTAACTGCAGAATTGTTGGTCCCCAAGTAGTCTTATTTTGTATCCAGTACCAGCACTGGGTCCCAAGAGCCGAATATCCAGTGTACAATATGGTTATGTCTGATGTAACTATATCTTGTACAAGCCTGGATAAAGAGAAAAGGGTAGGTGCTGAACATTACTCTGTATCTGTTTATCTCCATACTTAATTTTTCATTGCATAAGAAATAGCTTAAGGGGCTGGGGAGATAGCTCTGTGGTACAAGTACCTGCCTGGCAAGTGCAAGGTTGTAAGTTTGAACCCCCAGTCCCGCAAAGAAAGAAAGAAAGAAAGAAAGGAAGGAAGGAAGGAAGGAAGGAAGGAAGGAAGAAAGAAAGGAAGAACGAACTTAAAATAATTTTTGGTCCCCTGTGTGCCTTGCTGGTCATGCCCCCAGGGCATGCCTCCCGTGCTTGGGAGGCTGAAAAGTGGATCACTGGGAGTCAGTCTGTAGTGAGACCCTGTAGACCCTGTACTAACTACATTAAAAGAAAAAATAACTTAAAAAACTGTGCACATGGTATTCATGCAATAATTAACAGTGTATATCTTTTCTGTAAATTGTTGAAAATTGCCTAATTGAAGTTTTTGTTTTGATTTAAAAGGAAACTCAATTTCCCCCTACAGTTAGAGATTTTTCTAATTTTATTTTAATAAAAAAGAAATAACAATGAGACAGTTTCAAAACACAGGATAGCCACAATAATTAGTACAATAAATATTCATAGTAGTTTTTTCAGAGTACAAGATGCAGACATAATGACTTGTAAACACTATTAGTATGTATAGTTTAGTAGTCCATAATAGTAGTGAGCTATCAGTAGAGGTTTTTTTGTTTTGTTTTTGTTTTTTTTGTCTTATTGAGACAGGCTCTTGCTATGCAATTCAGGCTGGCCTTGAGCTCATTTTTGTAGCCCAGGCTGGTCTTGAACTCGAAGTGATCTACCTGCCTCAGCTTCCTAACTGCTGGGATTATAGGTGTGCATCACCATGCCCAGCCCAGTAGATATTGTTTTTGAATAACATTTTTTCTATCATAGATGAATAATCTTTAAAACAAGATTTTAGGAAATTGTGGTATATGCCTGTAATTCTAGCACTTGGAAGACTGAGACAAGAGCATCATTTCAGGTTCAAATCCAGCCTGAATTATTGTGTAAGACTGTCTCAAAAGGGGGGAAAGGTTTTAAAAAATTGTGTGTGTGTGTGTGTGTGTGTGTGTGTGTGTGTGCGCGCGCACTCATCATCAAACTTGGGACCTTGTGCTTGCCCCAAAATATATTTAAATATATAAGTATAATTTATATCTGTAAATATATAAATTTTTTTATAAAAGTATAATCTTTATTACAGGACCAACATAGTTTAGTAAATTCATGGAGTTAGAAAAAGAAATAATTACCTGTCCTTTGACAGTGGTGATAATAAAAGTATAGCTAGGTGATTATGCATTGTATGTTCTTATACATATTTGCCTGGCCATGATGTCATTAGGCAGTATAATCTCATGTAGATCACAGTTATATATTTTGTCCATTCAGTGAAACATTGTGCTATGACTAGGAAAATAGATATTAAACTTAGAATTTGTATCAATTTTCCAAGTAGTAGTTTGGTTAACTTTATAATAGTGAGAAATATTTGTATTCAGGTTGTCAGCAGCAGAAGCTATAAAGATTGCTTGCTTTGATATTAATATACTTTCTTTTTGGGCTGAAGGAAGAAGTTCATAACTATGTGCAAATGATGGGTGGACGAGTATACAGAGATCTTAATGTATCAGTAACACACCTTGTCGCAGGAGAAGTTGGTAGCAAAAAATATTTAGTTGCTGCAAATCTAAAGAAACCCATTTTGCTTCCTTCTTGGATAACAACACTTTGGGAGAAGTCACAAGAGAAGTAAGATATTTATGTATTTATAGACTTGTTTTTTATTAATTCATGCTCATAGTACATAATGGTTACAGCCATCATGGGGAGTTAGTACATGTGTATCACATATCTTCAGTTCTTTTCCTCTCCCCTTCCCCTCTCCTTCCTCTTTTATTTTATAGACTTGAAAAAACGTATTCTGTTACTGTGACATAATCTCTATTTTCCTAGGTGAAGTTTTATGGTATTTTTTGGATTTGTTGTTCAGAAACAAAAATAGGGTTGTCATTTTTGTGTGTGTGTGTGGGACTGGGGTTCCCACTCATGACCTTGTACTTGCCAGGCAGGCACTGGTGCCACAGAGCTATCTCCCCAGCCCCAAGTGTCATCATTGTTTGGCGGGGAGGCAGGGGGGCAGAATCTGTAAGTGCCTATTAGTAGGGTGTAAGTTGATGGGAGAACAGGCTGGAAGGTAAGTGTTTTGGTAAAGTTGTTCTGTGCAGTGTTTCTGAAGCCATTAGAAAATCATTTTTCAGCTCTAGTTCTTTTTTTTTTTTTTTTTTTTTAATTTTATTTATTTATTTTTTTCTTGTTTCAGAACCTTTGTTTGTTTATTCACTTATTTTTATGGCTGGCTCAGCCCACCCCGAGGGTAGGGCTGGCGCAGCATGTGGTGCCGGGGATCGAACCACGGTCCCTGAAGCCGCCCAAGCCTTCCCATGCAGGCGCCTTAGACCACTGACCCATTCCGCCGGGCCCCCTCAGCTCTAGTTCTTATGTTGCCTTATTGTACTTTGCACATACATGAAGGTGGAAAGCAAATTAGCCATTTTGACATTCATTTTCCCTCTAAAGGGACCATATGTAAGATTGAATATAAATATACAAGTTGTCAGCTGAGCTGTGGTGAGTCAGGTACACTGAGTCTAATTCACCTACCAGGCCTGAGTTGTGTTAGATGTACGTAGAGAGCAAGCAAGATGCTGTTCTTTCCCTTGTGGAGGTTAGTGCCTTTCTCAAGGGTGTGTTAAAGTTTTTCCTGAAAGTTAATTACCAACTGAAAAATCTAGCAAGGAATCATACTGGTTTGAAAATTCTATCAGCATTTTTCTGGGTTTGTTTTCTACACCATTCTGCATCTTTTACGTGTGTCTCCATGTGTGTTGGCATTCCATCCTTGGACTGGCTGTTTGATTATCATAGTGTGTAATGCAGCAACAGAACAATAATATTTTTATTACATCAGTATATCTAATTATTTTGCTAGATCATTCAGTGATCAATGATCATTCTTTAAATGATCATTGCTTTTAGTTGCCTCAACTATTGGAAGAATTTAAAAGTCTGTTTTTAGTAGGCATTCTTTTTTATTTTTATATTTATTTATTTATTTATTTATTTATTTTTGTCTTTTTGAGACAGGGTCTTGCTATACAGTTCAGGCTGGCCTTGAGCTCACTTTTGTAGCCCAGGCTGGTCTCGAACTAGCAGCTATCCTCCTGCTTCAGCCTTCTAAGTGCTGGGTTTACAGGCGTGTGCCACCATGCCCGGCCTAGGCATTCATTTTTAAGCGGAGGTTGAATCCCCAGTACTATTAAAAAACAAAAACAAAAACAAAACCTCTTTTTTTTTAAACCTTCTCAATGTTTTTTTTGGCAGGACTGGGGTTCAAACTCACAACCTTGCACTTGCCAGGCAGGCACTTGTGCCACAGAGCTATCTCCCTGGCTCCACAAAAACATTTTTAAGTAGAGATACAGGCTTGTACATTTGAAAGATGTGGCATATTGAAAGATGTGCCTTGCAGTTTAAAGACCAACAAGGGCTTAATAAAATAGTGTTTTTCTCTTGAGAGCTATAGTTTTATTTCAACAACTATAGCTGAACTAGTACTTTTTTTATTAGAGATACCATGTTGGACTAGGTGAGTGTAATAATGAATGTTCTCCTTTTCTTAAAAATTATTTTAAATCTTGAAAAATCAGGAACACAATTTGCCTGATTGCACATACCTGTAATCCCAGTACTTTGGGAGACTGAGGCAAGAGAATCTTAAGTTTGGTGCCATCCCCACCAATTTAGTAATCTGAGACATCTCAAAAGGGCAGAGGGTAGGGTGGGGCTGGGGTTGTATTGAGTGTGATGGCCATGGATGCATTTTCTAGGACTTGGAACTGAGGACAGTGGTAGTGATACTTTGGTTTGTCATTATGCTTCCAGTAAATTTTAAACGATCTGGTATGTTTAATGTATTATTTTTAATTCCTTCTTCTTTGTTTTCTCCAGCAAAATAACTAGACATACTGATGTAAACATGGACGATTTCAGGTGTCCTATTTTTCTTGGTTGTGTGATCTGTGTGACTGGTTTGTGTGGCTTGGACAGGAAGACAGTTCAGCAGCTCACCATCAAGCATGGAGGCCAGTACATGGGACAGTTGAAAATGAATGAATGTACACACCTGATTGTGCAGGAACCAAAAGGTAAAAACTGCTTTACAAATGGATTAATGGAATTTTTGTTCTTTAGTATTGAATGTTTTATAATCTTTATAGAACAGATTTTGCTTTCTGATTTGCTATTATGTAAGATAGTTAGGGTCATAGTCTTAGAAATTCGTGACCATCCTAGTTTATCTGTGTCATTGAATAAGTATCAAAATCCAAAGCTTTCTGTGTTTTGGTCTAACCCATTAGATCTTCTGCTAGTGAGCAAAAATTAAGACTCCACCCAGTTAGCAGATAATTCAAGGAAGAGTTTATAACAAGAAAACTCAAGTGGCATTTCTGACAGTTAAAAGGCTTGAACTTGTTTTTAATTGAACCAATCAACTTGACTGAGTGAACAAGAATTTTAATTTCAAATTGTTTGCAGTTATAAGGAAGTAAAACAGTAAACTACACTAGTGATAATTCTTTACAACCACCTTTCATTTTGATATTCTTTGAACTTCATATAATGTGTTTTAATAGTACTCAAAATCAGTGAGAAAATAATTTTGTTAATGTTTTTATTAAGCCTTTGATATTGGATCTATTTTACTAAGCTAACTAGATAAATAAAATGACAAAAAATGTTAATACTAGAGCTGGGGAGATAGTTCAGTGGGTAAGCAAGCACAAAGTCCTGAGTTTAATCCCTGGTACTGCAAAAACAAACAAAAAAGTTATTAAAAAAATGTTAACATTGATTGGTAATTACCCTAAAGTTATTGTGACAATTATGAGTAGAGTTGACACTGTTGCTAGTTTTCTGAAGTTGAAAGCAATTCATACATTGACTTGAGAATGCCTCCAAAAGGCTGGTACCTCTGCCAGCAATCTTGGGTCTTGAGGGGGCTGGAGGGGTGGGAGGGCGCTTGCTGTTGGCAGATCAAAAGCTGAAATCCACCCTGGACAATTTAGCAAGACCTTGTTTCCATTGAGGGGGTGGGAGATAGTGCAAGTACCAGTCAGCTACTTTCCTATCCTTATTTTAAGTAGAATCCTTTAGAGATTAGAATAAATCGTTTCAACATTTATTATATTGTATGTAGTTGTTATATAGTTATCACAGTTGTCTTCAACATGCTTATTAAAACCACATTACAGTTTTTGACTTAGCTCCATTTTATAGATTAAAGAACTAGCCTAAAGAAATTAAATGAAGTTTTTATGCAAACAAGTTCATTATTGCCAGTTACTCAGCAGTTGCCTCTGTCTTATTTCAAGAAGATAAACCTGGCACTGAATGTGTATTTATACAATATAAGACTGATTAGGCAATAACCTAAATTTTTGCTTTTTAGCATACGTCTAGTATAGCATGTAAAAATAAGACTAGTTACCAGTAATGTTCAATTTTGTTTTAGGTAAGCTTTTAAAAAAAATAACCTATTATAATTTGTTTCTTCATTTCTCTGTTTATTTCTTAACACAAATAGGTCAGAAATATGAATGTGCCAAAAGATGGAATGTACACTGTGTGTCCACACAGTGGTTTTTTGATAGTATTGAGAAAGGTTTTTGTCAAGATGAGTCCATATACAAGGTGGAACCTAGACTAGAAGCAAAGACTGTGCCTGATACTTCAACTCCCACTGGTCAGATCAGCACAACTGAAAGTAAGTCCATTAAGATAAAAATAAGGAATCAATTTTCCATATACTAAGAATTGATTTTTTAGACTGAGTGTGATTCTTAGTAATGCAGTGTTTTCCCAGCATTTTAAGACTGGATTATAAGCACTTAAAATTTTTTTTGATTTGTTAATAGGATCACTGATAATAGAATTTCTAATATTTTCCCTATGCTTCTAGGCTTCATTATATAATGAAGTAGCTAAATTGTAATCATGTCAAAAATTTGTTCAGAACTGCTCCTGAGATTTCTTGTTAGAGTAATTGCTTTCATTTAATACCCTAATAATAGTTCAAGAGATGATCGAAGACATTAAAAATACTAATGGATAAATAAGTTTTGAATTTTTTAGAACTTTCCTGGCACAAATATTAATACATTTTTGTAGTTCATCACAATTATTATGAAGTTTTTAAGTTGTAAGTGCCACATTCACAAAATGTTACAAAATTATATTTTCAATTTTTGTTTTTTATTAGTATATGTTTGGAGCACATAATGGTTACATTCCTTATGGGCAGTTGGTACATGTACATAATATATCTACGATTTTTTTAAAATATAATTTTCTTGGACTTTAGGGCCAGCAGTTTCATTTTATGGAAAACAAAAGACTAAATTTTTATATGTCCTTTTCATATTTGCCCACCAAGATTCAAAGGTTTTTAACCTTTGATAACAGGTGTGGTGTACACCTGTTATCCCAGATTTGGGAGGCTGGGGCAGAAGGATCACATTGAGTTCGAGGCCAGCCTGGGCTGCATAGTAAGTTGAAGAACAGCCTGGATGATATTGGAAGACCTTGTCTGAAAAAGCAAAACAAAAGCCTATAAGTCTTATTTTGGAAATTGTTTCTAGATGTTGGGTTATGGGGAAAATTAGAAGAATATATGTAATGAATATTCTACCTTCATAATTGTTTTAAAATACGTAGGCCGTACTCTTTCAGATGTCAGCCACATTTCCAACATAAATGGAAGCTGTATAAATGAATCCATATGCAATTCAGTTCTTAATAGCAAATTGGAATCTTCACTTGAAAACCTGGAAAATCTGGACATCAGTGCATTTCAAGCACCTGAAGATTTATTAGATGGTTGTCGGGTACGTCTTTATTACGTAATAAATGCAGAAATGATCTGCTTCCACAGTTCTTCACTTGAATTGGTCTTCCGGATCAGGAGAGGCCTCAGTATGCTTAGGTTGTTTAAATGTTTAGACCAGGTTTGGTGGCACTAATCCAGGCATTCTGAGGCTGAGGCAGGAGAATTACAAATTTGAGCCCAGCTTGGATAACTTAGAAAGTTAGTGAGATCTCTTACGAGTTATTATTTTTTAACCAAGGATATAGCTCAGTGCAAAGGTCCTAGATTCAATCCTCAGTACATAAAAATAAGTGTACTTTTAGTATGTAAGTATTTTCTAAGTCTTTCAATGGAAATGTCATATATTGTATTTTTTCACATCTTTTATATCTGAATGCTAGTTGTAAAATGACTAATCTCTATTTTACTTAAAGCTACAAAGTACTTGAGATGTCTATTACGAAGGAATCTAACAGATTATAAAGTAATGATTTTAAATGTATTTTAAAACTTTTATTACGTGTATTTATAGTTTGCACAGTTTATAATCATCTTGGGGAGTACACATACCAGAACTTGTTTCCTTCTTTTTTTAAAATCCCCTTCCCTCTCTTACTTTCTTCCACCACCTCCTATTTCCCTATCCCATTTTTCTTTCTTGTTAATATTACTAATATGATTATATATAATGTTTACATTGAGATTATTAGGTTACTGTACACAGCAAATCTTTATTCTACTTATTTTCCTTTCTTCTCTTTATCCCTTGTAAATTTTCCCATGGGAAAAAAGAGATCTATCTTCTTGTTACTTTCTGTCCATTGTTATTTTATTCTTTTTGTACTTTCCCTCAGTTAAATGAAGATACATTATAGTATTTAGCTTATTTGATTTATTTCACTCAACATTATATTTACCAGGTATGTCCATTTTCCTGCAAATATCTGAAATCTGTCATTCCTTATAGCAGAAGAGCAAGCACTCCATTGTATATAGATACTTCATCTAGTCATCTATTGATGGGTATATAGGCTGATTCCAGGATTTGGTTATTATGAGTTGTGCTGCTATAAATATTGGTATACATGCTTCACTGTAGTATACGGTCATTAGTTCTTGAAGATACCCAGTAGAGGTTCTCTGGATCATACAGATTTCTAATTGTAGTTCTTGGAGAAATCTTCATATTGATTTCCATGGTGGTTGAACTAGTTTATATTGCCATTAACAATGAAGGAGGGTTCCTTTTTGACCACAGCCTCATCAGCATTTTTTTTTTTTTTAAACAGGTAAGTTTATTGGAGGAAAGGAATGGAGGAATAGGGGATAAGCATAGCTCCTGAGAGGAGAGGTCTTAACATATTTGCATTTTCTCGTGTTATCTTCAGTCTTTTTCAGAGTTCTATAATTTTCTTTGTATAGATCTTTTGCTTCCTTTGTTAGGTTAATCCCTAGTTTGTTTTTTTAAGCTAATGAGAGAATGGAATTATTTCCATAATTTCCTACTTATCCCATTTATTATTGGTGTACGCAATGTTAATTATTTTTGTATAGTGATCTTGTATCTTGCTACATTGTTTTTTTTTTTTTTTTTAATTTTATTTATTTTTTTCTTGTTTCAGAACCTGTTTGCTTATTTACTCATTTTTTATGGCCGGCTCAGCCCACCCTAAGGGCAGGGCTAGCGCAGCATGTGGTGCCCGGGATCGAACCGCGGTCCCTGAAGCTGCCCAAGCTTTCCCAAGCAGGCGCTTTAGACCACTGAGCCATCCCGCCGGGCCCCTTGCTACATTGTTAAAGTTCATTATTCTAAGAATATTTTGGTGTTTTTGTCTGTGTGGAGTATCATGTCATCTCTAAGTAATTTATAACCTGTGTGTGTATTTTTTTTTTGTCATACTTAATTACTCTAGCTATTTCAAGTACTATGTTGATAGAAAAAGTGATAGTGGGCATCCTTGCCTTATTTCTGATCTTAGAGGCAATACTTTTAGTTTTTCCCTATTTAGTGTGATGCCAGGTTATTGGTTTGTCATATATAGCTTATATCATATTCAGGTATAGTGCTTCTGTATCTTTTTCCTTCATGTTTTTATGATGAAGAGGGTGTTAATATGGTTTTATCAAAAGCCTTTTTTGCATCTATTGATACATGGTTTTTGTCCTATTTATGTCACGTATTACACTTATTGACTACATACATTGAACTATCTGGGATGAACTCTACTTAATTATGATGTATGATTTTTTTCCCCTTTGTTTAGGACAGGGTCTATATGGTCTCACTGTGTACATCAGACTAAGTGATTCTTCTGTTTTCAGCCACCCAAGCATTGGAATTATAGGCGAGCGCCACCATGTCTAGTCTCAGTTGCCATGTGCTAGCAGGGCACACTGGGTATCAAGCCCCAGCCATTGTGCTCTGCCTAAGCAAGCTCTTTAGTCTGCTGAGCTGTCATGCTGGCCTGTATGATTTGTTTTTGTTTGTTTTTTTTAATAATGAGCTATATATTCTGTTTTTTAATACCTTGATGGGAATTTTTGCATCTGTATTCATTAAGGTGAATGGCCTATATAGTTTTCTTTTTCATCTTTATCGTCTAGTTGGGAATTAGGGTGATACTGGCTTCCATAACTGAGTTTGAGAGGACTTTTAGTTTTATCCCTTTTAGTTTCCTTGAAGACATTGAAGAGTATTGATAATACAACATCCTTAATTTTTTCTTTTTAATTCAGCAGTGAATCTTAATCAGGTCCTGGAGTTTTTTTAATTATTAGGTTATTACTGTGCATTTTGTCCTCAAAGCATTCCGTGGCCCTTATGTATATTAGTTTAATTAACTCTGGAAAAGAAATCTATTTATAGGTAAGAAAATTAAAGAGTTTATCACATTCACAGTGGTGCTTTCATTTGTATGTCTCATTGCTGGATGGCTCTGGACTATCCATGGGTTATGTCACCTGTGGCACAGTCAAGCATGTACCACTCGTGGTTCAAGCTAATGGGAACATATTGGGGAACTTAGTGTGTGTGGTTGATCAGTAAGTGCCAGCTGAAAATAATGATTTAAGCCCAGATACTTAGAAATACAACTATAGTATTATTTCTATAATTAATTTAAAATTTATTACTGGGCATGGAGGTGCATGCCTATAATTCCAGCACTCGGAAGGCTGAGGCGAGAAGATCATTGTGAGTTTGAGATCAGCCTTGGCTACAAAGTGAACTCAAGATCAGCTTCAACCGCAGCCCTATGTCAAAAATACAAAGTCAGTGATAATAAGACAATCACAATTTAAGAAGCAGCTTTCACAAGTATAAATTGTTATGTAGTAATATTCAGAAGATACTGGATTTTCACTTCTCTTTAAAGCTACAAAATTTATCAGGCATCTGCTGTGAAAGAAAATGCTGTGAGATTATAAGGGAATTTTTTTTTTAGATTTCAGAACACAGTTGATTTCTTAATGTATCCTAGAATGCACAGAGATTACTTTGTTTAGACACATTGGATATAAACACCTATTTCTCTTTTTGATTATCAATTGTTAATCCTTAATTTTGTGTCTGTTGAGAAATCAAGTATTTTAAGTATATCAGTCTAAAGCAGGTATTTTCTTTCTTTGCAGATACATCTTTGTGGTTTTAGTGGCAGAAAACTAGATAAACTGAGAAGGCTTATTAACAGTGGAGGTGGAGTTCGTTTTAATCAGCTTAATGAAGATGTAACTCATGTTATTGTGGGAGATTATGATGATGAATTGAAGCAGTTTTGGAATAAATCAGCACACAGGTCTTAGCTAATTTTTCATTCAAAGCAGTTCTATTCATGCAACAACTGTTGAAGTTGTATGCCCGTGCACCACCAAGTCTGCATGGAAGTGGGATGTTGGTCTTCATAGCTTAAACTAATGTATAACTCTGTGCTGTTTCTGTAGGCCTCATGTAGTGGGAGCAAAATGGTTGCTGGAGTGTTTCAGTAAAGGTTACATGCTTCCTGAAGAAATGTATATTCATGCCAGCTACAAGCCAGTAGAAATTCCAGCTTCAGACCAGCCTGAGAGTAAAATAGCTCTTCCAAAAAAGAACAGCAGCTTCTCTAAGAAAGACTTGGCTCCTGATGAAGTGCATGACCAAGCTGATGAGGACCTGCTCTCTCAATATGTAAATAATAACTCCATAGTAGGTAAGAAATATGTATTTGTAGGGGTGGTAGTTTCTGAGAAATACTTTAGCTGTTGAATACATAGATATGTGTATGATCTCTGTGAAGATTTTAAGTTCAAGCTTTTTATTCTCTTAAAATTTTGTAATTTTTTTCTGAGCAGGCAAGGCCTTTGAGTTCTGAAACCTTTAATCTTCTCTGCTGTCTTCAGCCAAGCTGGCTCCATTTGGTTGGCTCTTTTACACAGAGAACCATTGCTTGCCTATGTAAGATTGTGATAATTTGTAACATGCTTCCTACTGGGTGGTGCTATACTGAGATTGGCCAGCCCACCTCTGCATGTAGTTTTTCCAATGTGATAAGGTAAATTTCCAGTGAAGAACTAAGAGCTTTTTTTCTTTCTCTTATAAAACATAGAATGTATTGTGAAATATTTGATGTATCTAAGAAGACACAAAAAGTGTGATTAGTAACCTTGTTATCTAGTTAAAAAACAGAATTACCACTGTGTCAAAGCCTCTGGGGGATCTCTTTTCATTTTATTCTTTTCATGTTTATATAGCTATAAACAATACGTATATAGTTTCACTTTGTGTCTTTTAATTTACATAAATTATACATGGTATGTTGGGGTTTTTTTTGTTTGTTTTTTCCTACTATCCACCTACATGTAATAGGAAAAGTACGTATCTAATCTAGATAAATAACTATGAATATACTACATTCAGATGGGTATATTTCCACTGTGATGTTTTTCTGATGTCTCTGGTCACTAGAAACACTGCTGAGATTGCTCTTATGCGTGTCTCCTTGTGTACATGACCAAGAATTTTTCTAGTCTATAAATCCATTGACATAGTTGATCCAAGGAGAATGTGTGTCTCTTATGCATAATATAGGTTGCTTTCTAAGGTTTACTACTGTGTACTCTTACGACAGTGTTATTTCATTTCTGCTATTTATTCCATTTTTCTATCCCTCTAGACCCTTACAATTGTTTTTGTCTTATTTTGAATGGATTAGTCTTGCTCCTTTTATTCCTGAACTCCATTCTGAACATTTATGTTTTTTAATGTTTACTTCTGGAACTTTAATGTACATCATAACAAAATCTAAAGATTGGGCTGGGGAGATAGATCAGTGGCATAAGCACCTGCCTGGCAAGCACGATGTCCTGAGTTTGATCCCTGCTACTGCCCCCCCCACCAAAAAAAATACTAAAGGTGACTAGAAATTTTCCTTTCCTCAAGAATCTTTTTTAGTAAGGGCCCAGGGAGATAGCTCAGGGGTACAAATACCTGCCTGGCAAGTACAAGGTCCTGAGTTCAATCCCTGGTTCTGAAAAAAAAAAAAAAATTATTTGTTTATGTTAAGAGCAGAACATATTTATTTGTGAAAGAAAGCTTCTCTTCAAGAGAGGGACAGAAAGGGAACCCAAGTGAGTTGTCCCCTCCTCAAGAATCTTAAGAGTACTTTAATAATCACAGCAAACACTTCCTAACATGACAGCTTGTATGATATTTTCATCTTTTTAGTTTCATTGTTGAGTATTATTCTTGTTTTATATGGTAAGTAATGTGTTTTGGTTTACCCACACATATGACTGCATCCCCCCTTATATCTCATTTCTCGTAACTGTGTTACAAGGTAATTGCAGAAGCTTTAAAACCTAAGATTTGTTTTGGAGGAAAAAAAAATGTATTGCTGATACTAATTTCATAGTTAACAGCACATTAATATAAGAATCTAGACACAGTGCCTGTCTAAGTGAGTGTATCCTTTCTTTGAGACAGGATCTCACTAAGTAGTTCAGGCTAGCCTTAAACTCACTATGTAGCCTAGGTTGGCCTTAAACTCTCAGCTACTACCCCAACCTCCCAAGTGCTGGGCTTATCGGCATGTACCACCATGTCCTGCTTGAGCGAGTGAATACTTAAATAGCCTCCGGCCTTGTTGGAATTCCATAATGCAGGGTGAATGTTTTCACCTACAAGGAGTAAACAGTAAACATTTTAGGAAATACAGCCACAGTTTGTTTTTGTCACATATTCTGTTTTATTTTGACAACCATTGAAAGATATGAGTTACTCTTAATTCCAAGACTATATAAAAACAATCTGTGTTAACTCATGGGCACAAGTGCCTGCCTGGCAAATGCAGAGAGAGAGGGAGAGAGGGAAGGAGAGAGAGAGAGAGAGAGAATCAACCTGTGTGACACATTTGGACTCCTTATTTGTGGTTTACCAGCCCCAGCCATAAAGTATTACCTTCCACCCAGCACAACTATAAAGCTTTCAAAAATATCCTTTTATTTCTTATACTTTAATCCTGTATTTGACAATGTTTCTTCCTTATTAAGGACTATATATTTTAATGAGTTATATTCTTATATAGGTACCATATATATTTTCTTATACTATGCATCTGTCAGTCAATGTTATCTTAAAATGGCATCATTGAGATAATTTGTATGTGTCCTTAATCACTTATTCACTTAAGAAATCTGGGGGTTGGGAAAATAGCTCAACAGTCTAAGCACTGGCCTGGCAAGCACAAGGACCCAGGTTCCATCCCCAGTACCACATGCTGTGCCAGACAGGATGTCTGGCTGGGCTGTGCCAGCCACTGAAACTGAGTGGTGGCGCAAGCTGGTAATCCAGGGCTGGGGAGGCTGAGGCAGGAGGATCACCATAAGTCTGAGCTGCGTAGTGAGACCCTGTATCAAATAAAATTAAATAAATAAATAAATAAATAAATGGTGTTTTTTAAAAAAGAAAAATCTGCACAGAAGCTGATAGCTCTAACTTCTATAAGAAACATCTTAGGAACTTTTAGGAAAAACTGATTTTTGTATTACTGCATTTCATTTATGTAGTCAGCTCCATGATGAAGGCTTGATAGTTATACTTCTTAGGCCCATTAGTTCTGTTCTTGTTTTATTATTTTCTCAGTGCTATTCTAAATTAATCTAAATCTATTGGCAAACTTTTTCACTTCCAGGAGAAGCTAACAAGTCTGAAGCTGCAGAGTCGGCAGTTGGGCCCTATAATGGTTCTACTCATGTTGAGCCCTTTAGTGATTCTACTCACATTTCTCTACAAGAAGAAAACCAGTCTTCTGTCAGTCATTGCATCCCTGATGTTTCTACAATTGCTGAAGAAGGCTTATTTAGCAGAAAGACTTTCCTTATATTCGGCTTTAGTAATGAAAATGAATGCAATATTGCAAGCATCATAAGAGAATATGCTGGAAAGATTGTAGCCCTTCCTAGCAGAGTTGTTGCTGATTATGCTGTGGTGCCTTTGCTAGGATGTGAAGTAGAGGCAACTGTGGGAGAAGTTGTTACAAACACATGGCTGGTAAGAAAACACAGTCAATGCAGTATTGAAGGGTATTTGCATGAATGCCAAGAGTATTAATGTTTAGTTCTTAAGACAGTTTATATAAATTGACATTTAAGTTTGAGTAGCATCTTGCCATTGCTTTAGCAAAGGAAGTGTTTAAAATACAGAATTGTGCACACATCTTATCCTCATCCTGGTTGAATGGAAATTACTGTCCCAGGGATATGTCTGTCGCTGTCTCTTTCTCTGTGTCTGTGTCTCTGTCTGCCTGTCTGTCTGTCTTGAGATAGGGTCTCTCTGTAGAGTTGAGGCTGGCCTTATACTCACTGTGTGCTAGGCTGGCCTCCAACTTCTTTCTGGCAGTCTTCCTGCCTAAGCCTCCCAAGCTCAGTGATTACAGGCATGTGCCACCACACAGGTCCCTTAGCAGGCCACTCTGCACCATCCCATGCTGTTTATCTTTCTTTGTAACCAAAGTATGATGTGCTTTTTCAACACATGCCTGTAATCCCAGCATTTGGGAGGCTTAGGCAGCATGGCTGTGACTTTCAAGCCAGCCTTGACTACATAGCAAGTCCCAGCACAACCTGAATTATAGTGTAAGACACTGTCTCAGAGAGAGATGAGGGGAAGAAAAATTGATAAACTAATACATAGGAAACAGATGACTTTGAAAAAACTTTAGCTCCAATAATCTGTGTTTTTCAAATATCAGTGTAATGAATTGATGTCCTTATTTTCCATTAAATATGATTTTAACTATATTAAAGATGAATATAGATATGTCTATATTATATTAAAATTTCACTGGAACTGGTCCTGTAACTGAAGCAGTGTTAATCATTAATTTTGTCATCTAGGTTGACTTTACTGTTTTTCTTGTTTTTCAAAGGTCACTTGTATAGACTATCAGACTTTAATTGATCCAAAGTCAAATCCTCTCTTCACACCAGTCCCAGTAATGACAGGAATGACTCCTTTAGAAGATTGTGTTATTTCATTCAGCCAGTGTGTTGGAGCAGAAAAAGATTCTCTGATCTTCTTAGCAAATCACCTTGGAGCAAGGTATGGAAAGGTTTTTAGCATGCCTGCTGTTGTATGCTTTTTAGTTTGTTTTGACATATTAGAAAGCCTTGTAAGTAGAATTTGGCTAGTATTTTTATTATATTTGTCATTAAAGAAGAGCATATCTGTTAGATGGCTCAAGGTGAGGAAGGGCAGTGAGCTGGGTGCCTGGCAGACATTTGAGACTATACTCATTGACCAGATGCACGCGCCTCTAATCTTGACATTTGGGAAGCAGAGGCAAGAGACTTGAAAGTTTGGGACTAGCCTGGACTGTGTAGTGCATTTGAGGCAACCTGGGTTGCGTGGTAGAACCCTATCTGGAAATACAAGAAAAACAGACAGGCTTCTGTGTGATATTGGATTAGCAGTCAGGAAAGTGACTGTTTATGCTGATCCATGTACTTGTATTGATTGATGTTTATGTAAGCATCATACCCTTCTGTGTACCATAGAGATTTTTTTATTCATCTTGTATACGTTCATTATTTCTCTTGTTTTCAGCCAGAAATGCAAATAGTAAGCAGGAACAATGAATACCTTGAGTGAAAGAATGAATTTAGAAGTTACTTCTAACATCCATATTATCCTAGCCCTAATTTATTATCATCAGATGATAGCTATTTAAAAAAGAAGCAGTAGGATGTGGTACAATCCTAGCTGTCTGGCAGGCTGAGGCAGGAAGATTGCAAGTTTGAAACTAATGTGGAGAACGTAGCAAGATCCTATCACAAAATTTAAAAGTGAGCAAGGGTACTGGGGGTATAGTTGACTGATTAAGAGTATTTGCCTAGCACATACAAGCCCTTATGTCACAATTCTAGAACCCCCTAGGGAAAAAGAAAGACTGAAGTAGAAGGGTGTTAATATGAAGAAATATAAGTTGAGCTCTACATTAAAATACATTTAGATTGTAAAAACTTCAACTACTTTTAAAGAAACATGAT
>PVJA010006744.1:44732-71782 GCA_004027025.1 Myocastor coypus
AAAAAAAAAAAAAAAAAAAAAAAAAAAAAAAAAAAAAAAAAAAAAAAAAAAAAAAAAAAAAAAAAAAAAAAAAAAAAAAAAAAAAAAAAAAAAAAAAAGCCACTACCTCGGGGGTTTTGACATAAGTAAATGCTTCAGAAAAGGAAAAAAGATCCCAGTTTTATTATCAGGCAGGTTTCAGTTTATATCAAAAGTCATTAAGAGCATTGTAAATAATGTTGGTCATACCAAAGTAAAATATAAAGACTGTGTTAAAAAAAAAATGGTGAATCTTATTTTTCTTTTTACTTTACTATAGCCAAACATACATTGCTAGTAGTTAATTCCCCTCAGAATACTTCCTGTTGCTTCAAACATTTAGCCCATCATTCTTGCCATTTCCAAAGTGGTTTTGATAAAGTCCTTTTTCATGAGTGTCTTTAGTTACATTGCTCAAATCAGTCCAAAACAAGTTACCTTTAATGGTCATTTTAACTCTGGAGAAGATCCAGGAGTCACGTGATGCTAGATCTAGTGAACATGATGGGTGAGGGCATCCCTCCCGTAGCTGTGTTAGACCTGTGTTTCCCTTGGGTACTATTTGCAGTGGCATTCACTGAAGTTTTGATCTTACCCCATAAAGACTTTCAACAAAAGAGGGTTTCCAAAGTTGCTCCAGAAAGTGGCAAAAATGGTGGGATTCGTGTGTGCAGAGAATTTTGAGAGGTATTTATGGCAGTGTGATCTTTACTTAGTAATGAATTCTAAAAATTTGAATGTTCACTGTACTTTGATACCTCATGTGTACTAAAGAACATTCAAGACACAAAAACAGCAGGAAATGTGAAGAACTGAAAACTTTTAATAGCTGTCCTTTCAAAGAAAAAAAAAAAAACATTAATAAGTCAAGCATTATTTACCACCTCAATAGTAGAGGCAACCCAGATTTTAATCTTAAAAGGTTATTTCAAAAAAAAAAAAAAAAAAAAAAAAAGGTTATTTCCCACTAAGATTAATGCTTAAGGAAAAGATGGAGAAAATATGTAAGTGAATCTGGAACATTTTATCAGGCTGGAGAGCAAGGATTATTATCAAAGACTGTTAAGGAACATGGTATCAAAAATAGCTCCACTTGCCAAATACAGGAAAATGTAGGCATCATTAAAGAGAGTAATAATAATAAAAAAAAGTGGGGGGTGTGGCAAATGCTCAGCAGATTAAAGTGAGCCTGCCATGCTGGACCTGCCCCTGGGGTGAGCTGAGACTAGACGTGGTGGTGCGCATGCCTGTAATCCCAGCTCTTGGCAGGCTGTAAACAGGCAGATCGCTACCAGTCTGATCTAATAGGGAGACCCTGAACACCCTGTAGACCCTTCCCTAAAATACAAAAGAAGAAAAAGAAAAAGGAACTGCATTGAATTCAGACATATCACATAATGTTGAAATCATGACCTCACAATGGTACAGTAGAGACTAAGGTAGTTGGCCACCTTTGAAAAGTGCTCAGGACATAACCTTTTATTTCAAAGGCTGGCAAAAGGGAAAACGATATCTATTATCCTGCCATTTCCTGCCAGTGTCCATCAGGAAGCATGTAAGCAGATAAGGCAAAATTGCTCTTTCTAAGGATATTCCAGAATAGAAAGGATACGATCTTTTTTTTAAACTTTACTTATTTATTTATTACTGTTATGGCCAGCTTAGCCTGCCTTGGGGGTAGGGTGACACAGCATGTGGTGCCAGGGATTGAATCATGACCTCTGTGGCTGCCTAAGCAGGTGCTTTGGACCACTGAGCCATCTCATCGGCCCAAGAGAGGCTAAGATTAAAAGCCCTAATAGTGAAAGAACCTAGGCATTGATGATCAATAGCTAACACAGTAAAAAGACACCAAATTACACCATCACCTTGAAGTCTTGCCAAAATAATCAAGCCCTCAAGCCTGTGTCCACTGATGCCTTTTGAAATATCTTTTTTTTTTTTTTTTTTTTTGGTGGGACTGGAATTTGACCCTCCCAGGCAGGCACTTGTGCCACATAGCTATCTCCCCAGCACACCCTTTTTTTTTAATTTTGTTTTTGTGGTACTGAAGATTGAACTCGGGACATTGTGCTTGCCAGGCAGGTGCTTATGCTGCTGAGCTGTATCCCTGGCCCTTGATGATGTCTTTTGAGCCTCCTACTGCTTTCTGGGAACTATTGACAGAAGACCATGTTAAATTACATTAGAAGACCAGCCAGCCGGGCATGGTGGCTCACGCCTGTAATCCCAGCACTTGGGAGGCTGAGGCAGGAGGATCGCTGCGAGTTCGAGACCAGCCTGGGCTACAAAAGTGAGCTCAAAGCCAGCCTGAACTGCACAGTGAGACCCTGTCTCAAAAAGCAAAAAAAAAAAAAAAAAAAAAAAAAAAAAAAAAAAAAAAAGAAGACCAGCCAAATAGCTCAGTGGATTAAAGTGCCTGCAAGCAGGCACAGGGGCCAGGGGTTCAGATCTCCAGGCTAGCAATGCTGCCCCCACCACTGGGGCAGCAATTGAGACTGGGGGTGGTGGTGCATGCCTGTAATCCCAGCTCTTGGGAGGCTGTAAACAGGTGGATCACTATGAGTCCAATCTAGTAGTGAGACTCCAAACACCCTGTAGACTTTTCCCTAAGATACAAAAAATAATAATAATAAATTACATTACAGCAATAAATTAGCAAAATCCTGACTTGCTTGGACTTTAGAATTGCTAATAAAAGCAGTTCTATGGTTTAAATACTTAGGTGTCGGGGCCACGCAGGATGGCTCAGTGGTCTAAAGCACCTGCTTAGGAAAGCTTAGGCGGCTGCAAGGACCGCGGTTCGAACCCTGGCACCACATGCTGTGCCAGCCCTGCCCTCAGGGCAGGCTGAGCCAGCCATAAAAATAAATAAACAAATAAAAGCTCTGAAACAAGAAAAAAAATTAAAAAAAATACTTAGGTGTCTTCAGTTAGCATTTGTGAAGGGAATGGAGAATGTAGGTAAACTACATGAAAAGATACAGCATGTCATTAATGAACAGTGAAGGAGCGATTGCCATAAATGTTCAAGTAGTGGTTACCATTAAGATAAAAGAAAAGGAATTGTATGGCACATTAGAGAGAGTCAGGGGTGGCCAGCAAGGTTCTATCTTTTTCGTATGTATTTAGGGCAGGGTCTGCCTTGTCTACAGGGTCTCAGTCTAACTCAGTGTTCCTCCTGTTTTCAGCTTCCCAAAGCACTGGGATTATAGGTGCATGTCACCACACTCAGTCTCAATTGCATGTCAGTGTGCCCCGTGGGCAGGGCTGGCACAGCACACTGGGAATCGAAACCCAGCTGCTGCCCTCTACCTAAGCAGGTGCTTTAGTCTGCTGAGCTATCAGGCCGACCCCCTTTTATTTTTAAGGGTTCTATCTTGACATAGGTGGTAGATATAAGGGTTTGTACCTTATAATAATTCATTAAGATTTGTGTGCGTGTGTGTATTTGGTATATTTTTTTATTTTGATCAATTTTTAGAAACAACTTTAAGGAAATAACAAAAACATGATAACGGAATCCATTAGATACAACTAAAGCAGTGCTCAGAAAAATTCAATAAAATGGCTATACAGAAAATCAACACACAGAAATCTATGACTTTCATTCTGTAAACAACCAGGTAGAAGAACTAATTGGGAAAAAGTGAAAGTTTTATTATAAAATTCGAGCTATGGAAAACTTATGTTTTTGAGGGAAATAAAATAAATTCAGAACAGGAAACAGGGTCTGCATATTCTTGGGAAAGAGAAAAAATAACCATGCCTTTATCCTCTTTGTGAATGTATAAAATTAACATGATGCCGTTAAAAAATACAGTAGTCTTCTATGTGAAGAATATATTCTAAGACATCCATTGTATGCTTGAAGCTGTGGGATAATGTCAGAGCCTCTGCTTACTATGTGTCTTACATATATGTATGTTCTTAGGGTAAAATTAAATGTACAGTATAAATTAGGCCCAGCAAGAGGTTAACAACAAGCTGGATATACATGCCCATGATCGCAGCATTTGTGAGGCTCAAGCAGTAGGCTTGCCATGAAATTTGAGGCCAGCTAGATTATGTAGCCCACGACCTTATCTCAGAAAACAAAAAGCCAAAAACAAAAAGCTCAGCAACAGAAAATCGAACTCTTAAAAAAAGCATAATGCAGTGTTTTGTGAGTATGGTTTCTCCTGGCGTGAGCATGCATGTGCTCCTGAACAGTTGGTCTGATTTCTGACCCATCTCCTAAGTGACCAAGGGCAGGCAGCACATGCAGTGTGGCTGTGCTGCCAGAACACTGGTTCTTGTCCTGTGGGACAAATGATCTGAGATTTCATCATGGCTGCTCTAGATTAGCTGCAGTTCTGAACTTAGGAATTGTTTATTTTTTAATTTTTCTGCTGAGCATTTTGAGACTACAGTTGATTGCAGAGTTGAAACCATGTATGAGGTGTGACTGCTATACCAAAGAAATTTTTTAGGGAGGGACTAACCAGACTAATTCCAAAATTTATGTGGAACAACTTGTAAAGTCACACAAATTCAGAGATGGAATGATTTTGCCTAGTCTTAACAGTTACTAAACTGCAGTTTGTAAAATTGCACTCAAAAACTGACTGTAAATAACAATTCCAATGAATAAGTTTAGCAGTAAACCTAATATAGTCACCTTAAAATAAAAGTGACATTTTGAATTGTTAAGAAAGATAACTGAGCAAGATAGCTCAGTAGCCTAAAGCGCTTGCTAAGGCAAGCTTAGGCAACCGCAGGGACTCAGTTTGATCCCCAACACCACATGCTATGCCAGCCCCACCTTCGGGGCAGGCTGAACCAGCCATAACATAAATAAATAAAGTTTTTTTAAAAAAGAAAAGGGCTGGAGAGATAGCTCCGTGGCACAAGTGCTTGCCTGACAAGTGCGAAGTTGTGAGTTCGAACCCTGGTCCCGCAAAAAAAAAAAAAAAAAAAAAAAAAAGATAATAAGATTCAGTTAAGTTAACCGGGCGTGGTGGCGCACACCTGTAATCCCAGCACTCGGGAGGCTGAGGCAGGAGGATTGGTGCGAGTTCGAGACCAGCCTGGGCTACAAAAGTGAGCTCAGGATCAGCCTCAACTGCATAGCGAGACCCTGTCTCAAAAAGACAAAAAAAAAAAGATTCAGTTAAGTTAAAGCCATGTTGTGTGCCAAAGTATGCACCAGTGGGATCAGTGCATCAATGGGATCAGTGGGTTAAATGTAAAAGCAGAACTATAAAAGTAGTGGAAAAAAACTTAGCCAGTTACAAAAAAAGGTTAAAAGTTAGGAACTAGAATGATGGCAAGCCTTTTAGAGCTGCTGTCACACATGCCACCAGTTTACCACGACTGAGCTAGAATATGAGAAATTATCTCCTATCTCAAAAAAGATCTTGTTTGTATCTCAACTGTTGGACTTAAGTTTCTGTCCCCATATTCTCTGTTTAATATCATCTGCTCTTGAGCAAGTTACTCAACATATATTTTTGTCACATCTATAGAATTATGATATTTTATATGACAAACATGAAAGGATGAATTGAGATTATATGTGAAAATAATTTTGGGACTTTATTGTGGGGAAAAATACATATAATGTTACTTATATACTTAGTTCCTATATTTGCTACCTGCCTCCTTTAGAAGGAAAAGATGGGTTGGTAATGACTAATGCAGGACATACTGTGTTTAGTCTTGATAGTCCAGCTATGTTTATATGAAGGTTATTTGGCACAGCAATATAATTTTATCCTAGAAAAGTCCTTGTAAGGAGATTGTTTAATTTAATGTGGGATGTGCCAATTTTTAGTATATGTTTTCTCAAACTTAAGTAACTTGGTAGAACTACTTTGTCTAATTGTGTTTGTGACCATTTGCTTTTCTTTAAATATCAATTTTAGTGTTCAAGAATACTTCGTTCGCAGATCCAATGCAAAGAAAGGCATGCTTGCCAGTACACATCTTATATTGAAAGAACCAGTTGGTTCTAAGTATGAAGCTTCAAAGAAGTGGAATTTACCAGCAGTCACTATAGCTTGGCTGTTGGAGACTGCTAGGACGGGAAAGAGAGCAGATGAAAGCCATTTTCTGATCGAAAATTCATCTACAGGTTATTGCTTCTATTTTGTTCTATGTATACACTTTATTACTTGAACAAATTACTTCTGGGATACACATATTCCATAATTTGTTTTATCAGAGATTATATCTGCTTTTCATTTTGAATACAGTAATCCACTGTTGAGTAATTGATATTGGATGGCAAAATGAATGTATCTGTATCACAAATGCTTGATTTGCCTTGTATTATCAACTGTAGGCGCTATCTGAAAACTACTGGGTGCAAAATATTGTAAGAATGTTGGAGGATAAATTTGAAGGTGAAAGGTGTAAGCTTTTATCCTCTTTATTGTTTCTTCTCTGGCTTATACTAACCCTTAACTAAGTGTATTCTTTTCCTGCTTTTCTTTGGGCTTTTGTATATTTCTTTAAAATCATTTAATGTTTTTTTCCTCTGAATACTAGTGATTGGACCCCCAGGCATGTACTGCCTTTGTCTTGCTAAAATATTTTGCTTGCCATATGTGGTAGAATCCAGCACTTGGGAGGCTAAGGCAGGAGGGTTGCTGTGAGTTTGGGCTACAAAGTGAGTTCAAGGCCAGCCTGAAATTGCATAATGATTTCCCCTATCAAAAAGACACACACACACAAAAAAAACATTTTGTTTTGCCCTTGTACGGTTTTTATGCCAGTGCTTTTGTGTCTCTTCATTGAACTGCAGGCTCTGTAAAGATAGGGCACACATATGTATGTCCTGTGCATTCTGTAGCTCCACTATTTCACATCAGGCTTGTTATATAGACCATGTTTTCTTATGTTCTGTAATGAGAAAGGGTGGAAAGAGGCAGTGGTGGGATTACACAAATAACCTCTCCATGATGACATAATGTGCAAACTTCCAGGAAAGATCAGTAACTTAGGAATACTTCTCAGAGCCTTAGGTATTCACCCAACTAGAATGGAATTTTATGATGGACACACAGATGAATATAGGTCACATTAAAGTTGCTTGGTGGACTTTGCAAAACTTGACCATAGTTGGGATTTTTGTTATTGTGTTTTGCAGTATGGGAGATGGAACTCAGAGCCTGGCTCATGCTAGGCAGGTACCCTGAAACTCAGCTACATCCTCAGTTTTTTTTTATTCTGTTGATTAAGTTGGCATTTATGGATGCAATTATGGCAAGTGGGTTTATTGGGAAGATTTTAGTGTTTAACAAAATGAAATAAGCCTATGTTCTTTAATTACCTGTTTTTAGTTAATACTTTTCCAATGTAGTATATATTTTAACACCATACCTGGTTTGCTTCTTAAAGATTAGAAGTGTAACTTTGTGGGGCCAGCCAAATAGCTCAGCAGATTAAAGAGCATGCAAGGAGATAGAGGGGCCAGAAGTTCAATCCCCAGCCTGCTGTGCTAGTCCCACCTCTGGGGTGCACTGTGATGGCAGTTGAGATGGCGTGGTGTTGCATGCCTGGGATCCCAGCTCTTGGGAGGCTGTAAACAGGTGGATCACTATGACTCTAATCTAGTAGTGAGACCCTGAATACCCTGCAGACCCTTCCCTAAAAGAATGCAAAAAAAAAAAAAAAAAAAGTGTAGCTTTGTGATTTAACGTGTTCCTGAGGACGTGACATGACAACTACCAATAAGGTGATTGAATGTGATGGTGCACATCTATAACCCCAGCACTTTAAAGGCTGAGGCAGGAGGATCACTGAGTTCAGGGTCAGCCAGGGTTACAGAGTGAATTCAGAGCCAGTTGAACTACATAGTGAATCCCTACCTAAAAAAAAAAAAAAAATTAAATTAAAAAATAGGGTGGGGGAGATAGCTCAGCAGCTTAAGTGCCTACCTTAAGTGTAATCACCTTAAGTGATTACACATCTTAAGTGTAATCACCAGTATCACACACATTTAATTAAAAAATAGAAAAAGAAGGATTAACGAGATAGCTCAGTGGACTAGAGTGCCTGTTTAAGGCAGAGTGCAGCATCCGGGGGTCGTTCCCTGGCATGCTGTGTTGGCCCTGCCCCCAGGAAATGGTGGTGTATGCTTGTAATCCCAGTGCTTGGGAGGCTAGAAGTGAGAATCACCGAGGCCAACCTGTGTAGTGAAACCCTATAGACCCTATTAAAAAATTCGTTAACTGAAACAAGAAAAAATAAATAAATAAAATAATTTTTTAAAAATACATTAAAAAAATTAGAGTAGGTTAAAAACCTAACTGAAGGTTAAAACAATCAAACATTGGGCTTTATGAAAATAGAATTGTCTCAAAAGTATATTGGAGATCTGGAGATATATCTGCAACTGGAAGGCAGAGGCAGAACTGCAAATTTAAACTCAGTCTAAGCAACTTAGCAACATAATGGGAACCTGTGTCAAAAATTTTAAAAAAGGATGGGAAACAGGTTAATGTGCTGTCCAGCCTCCGCCAGCCATGTGCTGAGATGGGGATTAAGACTGGGTATAGTGGCATACCCCTGTGATCCCAGTACTTGGGAGGCTGAAAACAGGATCGGTACGAGTCCGATCTGTGTAGTGAGACCCTGTAGACCCTGTCCTCAGTACATTAAAGAAAAGAAAAGCAAGAAAACTTATGTACCAGTGAGATACAAGAACATTACTTTTTGTGCACTTTTTTGGAGGAAAGAAAGTGGATAGTAATAGCTCATACTTGTTCCTTTTCATTTTAAATCTTTAGAACAAACACTGGAAATTGAAATAAATGGAAAGACTCTAAATGCAGATGCTTCAGCTCATACTGCCACACGTATGGAACCTCTCAGAAAAATGGCTGTTACACCTTTGGACATGAACCGCTTTCAGAGTAAAGCATTCCATGCTGTGCTCTCACAGCACACTGGGCAGGTTGTGGCCCCTCCTGTGGCAGGAAAGCCCGTTCAGAAGGAGCCCTCAGTACACCTGGACACACCATCAAAATTTCTGTCTAAGGACAAACTCTTTAAGCCTTCCTTTGATGTGAAAGTAAGTTTTAAAGGTTCAAAAGTAACACTTGCTCATTTTATGATGTTAAAGCCTGGAATTATGCAGTGTGTAATAAATTTTCCAGAAATATTGATAGGTAAGCACATAATACAGACTGACTACACAACTGTATTGTTATAATGGACTGAGAATTCAAGGTAACAGCTGTCTATATGGATGGTGTGAAAGCAGAACGTCCTGGTTCAAGTGTTAAGTGTGCTATGAACTGTGTAATTCTGGACGAGTGTTACTCCCTCATCTGATTCTTAAAATAAACCCATCAATTTTCAGAGCAAGTATTAGCTTTTTTGTATAAAAGGAAAAAGTCATGTTTAGATAGGTTAAATGCACTGCCTAGAATGGATGGCAAACCTTCTAGACTTTTTCAGTGGTGCAGCCCACTGTAAGCAAGCCACTTGGGCAGTAGCTTTCAAGAGGGTATTGTGGGTGCCTTGGAAACAGAAATATGTTTTACGCAGTTGAAGATTTTTCACAATTTTCATCTTATTCTGACTTCTTTTTGTCTTATACTTTCTTATTTATATCCATACTGTGGTTTCCAATTTTTATTACTGTGTCCTTTATTTTAACTGCCATTTTAACTCTTAAGACTCAGGTAAATGTGACATGAGCTGTTAAAATCTAAGCCTAGTAGTCTCCTTGAACAGGTTTTCTGGACAGTAGGGGTTTATTTTTTCTTCGTAATATATTAGTATAAATGTTAATACATTCTTTTTGTTGTTTGGGTGAAAATCAGAGGTGATTAGTGCTATAATATAATGCATTAATTTTAAGGAGTTCCTCCTTGTTATACCCCTTGGCCTTCTGTCCTCTCTCTGCTTCCTTATTTACTGCTTTCTGTCCCTCCCTATCCTCCAACTTTCCTTCTCTTTCAAATATATAGGATGCACTTGCAGCCTTGGAAACTCCAGGAGGTCCCAGCAAACAGAAGAAGAAACTGAGCCCACCACTCTCTGAAGTCATTGTCAGAAATCTGAAACTTGCTTTGGCAAATAGCTCTCGAAATGCTGTCGCGCTTTCTGCTAGCCCTCAACTGAAGAATACTCAATCAGAAAAGGTAGATTTGTTCTCTTATTCTGTAGAAATCTTAGTTAAAACGTTTCATACAACAGTGTCTATAATCACTTTTTGTTTGTTTTTGTTTCAGGGTCCCCATGTACAGGGAGAAGCTCCAAAGCCACTTCACAAAGTTGTGGTATGTGTGAGTAAAAAGCTCAGTAAGAAGCAGAGTGAACTCAATGGCATCGCAGCCTGCCTGGGAGCAGAGTACAGGTAGTGCACATCATTTGTTTGGAGACAATGTGGCCTAGGGAAGCCCCAAGTTTATTGTCAGCATTCTTAAGAATACATGTATTTTAAAGTTCCTGTGTTCAGAGTTTCTGGTCCAATAATCCTCTGGGACCTGAGATTAATCTTGTTTTACTTAAATAATTTTCAGATTAGAACTCATCTTTGTGTAGTACTAAGTACTCCAAGGCCCTCCTGAACGCACATGGCCTGTTTTCAGCATGTTTTAATTTGTGTCTTTTCTTTCGTTCTTTTTTGTAAGAGATGGGTTTGGGGCTGGTGATGTCGCTCAGCACTAGAGTGTCTGCTTAGTGTTCTTGGGGCTGTTGGTTCAATGTCCAGCACTGCCAGTCAGACAGACAGATGCAGAGTCTTGCTGTGATGCCCAGGTCCTGCCTCAGTCTTTTTAATAGTTGGGATTGTGGGTACATGCTTAGCCAATTTGTGCCATTTTTAAGACTTGAGAGGCATTATGTTGCATCTACCATCAACCTGACAGTTTAAGCGGGAGACAGTGCCCAGTTAAGGGAAAGACTTACTTTCTCCCTCTGTTGATTGCTAGTGTCCCACTGTCCATGGGCAGTGTAGTGGCTGGCTTTATAGCTGTGAGATTGAGAAATAGATTTAGTTTTATCTCGCCTTTTAATTTTATTGCAGTTTTCTACTTGATAAGGAAATTGGGGCAGTAGAATATAAACATAAAATTACAGTAGTTGTAAACATGTGTTTAATACATCTATTGTGGGCTAATGAAGCTTTCTTTTTATTTGTATCTTTTTATAATACCCATAATTGTATAGTTACCTGTTAACTACATTTTTATTACTGGTAGCTAAACATGAAATTTTCGGGCCTGGCAGGATGGCTCAGTGGTTTAAAGTGTTTCCTTAGGAAAGCTTAGGCGGCTGCAGAGACCACGGTTCGATCCCCGGCACCACATGCTGCGCCAGCCCTGCCCTCAGGACAGGCAGAGCTGGCCATAAAAATAAATAAACAAAACAAACAAAAGTTCTGAAACAAGAAAAAAATAATAAATTAATTAAATTTAAAAAAAAAAACAGAAAAAAATTTTTCTTTCTCATAGTAATCCCCTGGTGGGTATGTTTTATAAGATGTAAAATGCCAGTCCTTTCAGTATTAAAAAACACAATTCATTGTCGAAATGCCCAAGCAAAATTTAACTGTTAATTACATTAAAGTTTGCTTTAAATTTCTTCTTGAAAACCATCCAGTATGATCGCACACTCCTGCAGTCTTAGCTACTGAGGAGGCCAAAGGACAAGTTTAAGCCACCCCAAGCAACTTAATGAAACCCTGTGTCAGAACCAGTGTATCTCAGTGATAGAATTGTTTCCACTACTGCAAAAGTAAAAACTTAAAAATCTGTTCTTGAAATGAATTTCTCAAACTTGATAAATTGAAAAGCAACCATTTGATATCAGAGTTACGGTGTTTACGTGTTCACGTGGATAATCCATTCTCAAAGGTATGCTAAGCACCTAGGTCCAGATGGTCTTGAGATTGTCTGATACCATTCTGGTGTGGTTTTGTTAGGACATTAGAATATCATTCAGGATATAGGATATTGTGTAACTATTCCTTAGAATTTCTAGCACCCCTGGACCTTATGACATAGTGTAGCACCCTCCCGTATATGAACATGTTTTTTTTTCTTTCTCAATCAGATTTTATTGATACATTTTAGATACACATAATGATCACACTCATCATAATTTCCACCTGTATTATATGATATGTATTTTCCTCCATTTCCCTAAACCTCCTTTCATCCCCTCATCCTCTCCTTTACAAAAACTTTTTTTCTTTTTCATTTTTTTAAACTTTTTCCTTTTTTCCTTTCTCACTCCCCTTGCTTGTTCCTTCCTTCCTTCCTTCCTTTCTTTCTTTCTTTCTTTCTTTTTTTCTTTTGGTATCAGGGATCAAACTTAGGACCTTGTACTTAACCAAGTGAATGCTTATGCTGCTGAGCTATGTCTCCAGCCCTCTCTACTTCTTAATTTGAACATTTTCTGCCTATATGTGTCTGATTTATTTCACCTAACAGTATGGCTTCAAGATACATCTATTTACTTAGAAATGTCTCTATTATATCCTTCTCTATGGCTGAGTAATACTCCATTGTGTCAAAAAAACCCACAGCTTTCTTTATCCATTCTTTAATTGATGCACATCTGGGTTGTTTCCAGAATTTAGCTATTATGAACTGTGTTGCTATAAATAAGGGTGTACATATATTGCTGTGACATGGTGCTTTTAATTCTTTCAGGAAGATACCAAGAAGGGATACAACTCAGTCAGGTGGAACCTCTAGTCCTAGTTTTTGAGCAATCTTCTCACTGATTTCCATAGTGGTTGCATCAGTCTATGTCCCCACCAATGGTGGAGAAAGTGAATACATTATCTTAACAACCAGTTACCCCTCCACTCCCACAAACAAATTTCTGAAGTACCTTTTAGAGCAATGTGATGGTGGTATCAGGCATCATGGCATATGCTTGTAATCCAAGCACCTGAGAGGCTGAGGCAGGAGTATCACCATAAGTTTGAGACTAACCTGGACTTCAAAGTGAGCTCAAGGCCAGCTTGGACTACATAGGCCAGCTTGGACTCCCTATCTCAAAGAAAGAAAGAAAAGAAAACAAAAAAACAGGTGGTGAAAGCACTTACCTGGACTAAGGTTGGTGGGTTGGCCATCTTTTTCTATGGTAGAGTTTGATTGGAACCTAGCAATGTCTGTTGTATATTGTTTTTGATTGCCTTCATCCAGCAAGGCAGAAGTTGAGTAGTCACAAATGAAATTGACCTGCAGGGCCTAACGTATTTGCCATCCAGCCTGTAAGGAAAATCTGCCCATCCATGATCTCTACCATCTACAGCCACTAGTTAAAGGACTTTGGAGGACCACAACTCATAGCTTCTATGCTAATTGTCACAGTGACATTAAAAGGTAAATCAAGTTGCTTCAAGTGAAAGCTCCTCTATTCTTCTGAATTATCTGGATTATTTAACATTTAAATAAATTTACTGGGTTTGCTGGTGATATAGTTTAATCCCAGCATTAGCCAGGTAGAGGAGGATTGCCATGAGTTTGAGGCCAACCTACGCTATGTAATGAGTTCGAGGCCAGCCTGACCTACACAGTGAGACCCCGTCTCAAAAAAAAGCTGTCTTTAAATTTTTAAAAGTTTATTTATTTATTCACTTATTTATTTGGTACAGGGTCTCACTATGCACCTCAGACGCAGTGCTCCTTCTGTCTCAGCCTCCCCAGCACTGGAATTACAGGCGTACATCACCACACTCTGTTCCTGTGGCTGACAAGGCACACCCAGTGTTCCAGGGCCTGCACAGCATGCAGTACTAGGGATCAAACCTGCATCCTTGCACTTCCAGGGCAGGCACCTAAACTGCCGAGCTATCTCCCCAACACTCTTTGTTTAAGTATTTAAAGGAAATATCAAAGTACTGATATTTAAGTACTTTAACTTAGTTAAAGCAGTTAAAGACAGTTATTAGCCCTAATGAATTAATCTGATATGCTTTTAATATTTTGAAGGATCCATAAGGCAATGGAAAATAGAGATGCTTATAATTTGGGTGCTTCTCATATTCCTTACGTTTGTTTACCTTTGCCTGTTTGAAAGCAAGCCTTTTCCCCCTCACATTTGTATGCAGTTTATGTGCCCCAGAACAGGTGTAGCACTCACATCCATAATCCCAGCATTGGATTACGAATTAATCACAAACTCTAGAAGCCAGCCCCATGCCTGCATGAGACTTTAGGAGGACAACTGGACAAACTAACACTGGCAGGGGAAAAAAAGTGGTTTTACACATATAATTACCAAAATAACTCCTGTGGACACTTCATATATTTTCCATTTCCCAAAAAACAAATATCCCTGAACCTTTAAAATTTACTTTGACATCTGAATATAAACAATAAAAACATTGAGATGTGTACATAGAATTTGCCAACAAAAGTTTGATGGTCTTGCTTACTCTAATTTTGAAAGTTTTGTGTAGGTCAGGATATTATGTTGATAGTGAATAGTGACCATTTTAATCAGTGTGGGTATTTTTTCTCTTAGTTACTCATTTTCTTGTATTTGGTTATTTCAGGTGGAGTGTTGATGAGACAGTGACACATTTCATCTATCAAGGCCGGGCAAATGATAGCAATCGAGAATATAAATCTGTAAAGGAAAGAGGAATACACATTGTTTCAGAGCACTGGCTTTTAGAAGTAAGCAATACCCTCCCCCATTCTGTTTAATTGGAAATGTATACATATTTCAGAGTACAGGCCAGATCAGGGTATGTAGTGTGATAATCTTGGCTAACTGGTAGTCACATCATGGCAAGTGCACGTGGTAGAGCACTTAATCTCTCTCTCTCTCTTTTTTTTTTTTTTTTTTTCTTATTATGACCAGCTCAGCCTGCCTTAGGGGCAGGGCTGGTGCAGCATGTGGTGCTGGGGATTGAATCACGGTTTCTGCCGACATCTAAATGTTCCTAAGCAGGTGCTTTAGACTACTGAGCTATCCCGCCAGAGCACTTAATCTCCTAGTTGCAAAGTAGAAGAGAAAAAGGGGCCTGGGGTCCACTGTCCCTTCAAGGGCATATTCCCAGTCACTTCCCACTTTTGTGCTAGGCTGACCAACTCTCTGACACATGGGCTTAGGGAGAATAATAAAGATTCTAAATCACATTTCTTTTTCTTTTTGCTTGTTTTTTTCCCCCAGTAGTGGGGATTCAACCCAAGGATTGCCCATATATATCCCTAGCTCTTTTTGAACTTGATTTTGACACAAGGTCCAAGTTGCCTAAGCTAGCCTTGACCTTGCAATCCTCCTGCCTTAGGCCCAAGTAACTGAGATTACAGGTGTGTACCACTGCACCCAGGTCACATTTCATACAGATCTTTAATGAGTAATCCTTCTGACTTTGATTCCATTCAGCAATTTAAAATGGTGCAAGGGCTGGGGATATAGCTTATGGAAGGTCCTGAGTTCTATTCCAAGTTTTAAAAAAAATTATAATCTGATAGTTTCATAGAAATTTTTACTGTAAAATAAAATTCTTAAAACTTTGTGAACCTTTGTCATCTTGTAACATACTGTATCATCTTTATTATCCTGCTTCCAAATAAATAAATAAATAAATAAATAAATAAATAAATAAATAAATAAATATAATAATTTACACATTTGGGGAGGTAAGTGCAAGGACTCAAGTTCGATTCCCTGGTAGTGAGACCCTGCACCAAATAAATAAATAAACAAATAAATAAATAAATAAACCTGCTTAACATCTTTCATTTGCTGAGGTCCTGTTTTAAAGTGCACCATTGTATTGCAGTGTGCCCAGGAATATAAACATCTTCCTGAATCCCTTTATCCTCATACATACAATCCCAAAATGAGCCTAGATATCAGCGCAGTACACGATGACCGGCTCTGTAATGGTCAAGTACTTTCAGCTGTTTCTGCAGTAAAAGATAATGAGGTAGGTGGTTCAGATACCCTTCCTAGGCAGAACAAATATTCATAGATTTCTGTGAGGTCTTATGGCTTCATTTGAAGAATTACAGTTTTTCTCTTTGAATAGCTAGGTCATTTGCCTAATGAAGAAAATGATGTGGACCATATGACTACCACTAACAAAGAATCGAATGAAAGTGGAAAGAATGATTGTAAAGGAGGTAAATTGTTTTAAATTACAAAAAGAAATATTTTTATAAATACATCTTATGTACAAAATACTTAATTTTACCAAACTTAGCTATATTGCTAAATGCTAGCAAAGCATATATATGAAGATTGATTCTGGATTTTATTACAATTATTAAGTAGTCATCTATAAACTTTTAAATGATTTAAGATACCTGTCAAACTTGTGCAACTAGGTATGATACAGTTCTATTCCATTAAAGATAGACACTAACGGTTTTTAAAAAATTGTTAATGAAATAAAGATACAGGAAAAAAACCAAAATTTCTCTCACCCTTGTTTCCCAGTATTATTAATTGCCTTCTAGAGCAATGATTCTCAACCTGTGGGTTGCGACCCTGGCAGAGGTCGAATGACCAAAACACAGGGGTCGCCTAAAGCCATCGGAAAATACATATTTAAACCCATGCTATGCCATGGTGAAATGTTATTTATTGTAATTAGTAACAAATATTTCTCAACATATAATTAAATATTGTTCTTGTGATTAATCACTATGTTGAGATTATGTGATTTGTAGCAATGAGAATACATAATGCATATCAGGTATTTACATTCCAAATCATAACTAGCAAAATTACAGTTTTGAAGTAGCCACCAAAATTATTTTTTGGTTTGGGGTCACCGCAACATGAGGACTGTATTGCAGGGTCACGGCATTAGAAAGGTTGAGAACCATTGTTCTAGAGCTGTTTTATGTATATACAATTACATATACACTGTGTGTTTTCTGTTTTTCCCATCTTTTGAAAAACACTGTAAGTGTTAACTAACACACTTCCTCCTTTATTTCTGTGGTGCTTGAGAATCAAACCCATGTAAGCACTCTGTGCCATTGAATTACAGATAAGTGGGCTAGGTAAGCACTCTTTACCACTGAATTACAGCCCAGCACCTGTGTGTGCTGCTTTACACCTTGATCTTTTGTTTAATAGTTTAGCTTGGGAATTGTTTCATATTGTTATAGGCAAACCTTGGATATCCAGTACTGTGGACTTAGTACCAGAACACTGCAAATGTCACAATAAAGCCATTCACATAAATCTTTTTTTTCAGTGCACGTAAAAAAGTTTTCTAAATGTGCAATAGTATTATGCTTTTTAAAATATATACATAATTTGGCCAGTAAGACAGCTCAGTGGACAAAAGTGCCTGCTTTGGCAGAGTGCAATGACCAGGGTTCGATCCTTGACGTGTTGTGCTGGCCCCGCACTTGGGGTGTGCTGAGAGTGATTGAGACTGGGCATTGTGCAGTTGCCTGTAATCCCAGCACTTGGGAGGCTGAAAACAGAATCACTATGAGTCCGGTCTATGTAGTGAGACTTTGTATACCCTGAAGACTCTGCCTTAAATTCATAAATAAAAATATGTACATATTATAATTATACATAGAATTTTAAAATATGTTTATTGTGGGCTTGCAGTGTAGTTCAGTGGTAGAGTACTTGCCTAGCATGTGCAAGGCCCTGGGTTCCATCCCCAGCAACTTAAAGAAAAGGAAAAAATGATTATTAAAAAGTGCTAATGAAGCCGGGTGTGGTGGCGCATGCCTGTAATCCCAGCACTCGGGAGGCTGAGGCAGGAGGATTGGTGCGAGTTCGAGACCAGCCTGGGCTACAAAAGTGAGCTCAAGGCCAGCCTGAACTGCACAGCGAGACCCTGTCTCAAAAAAAAAAAAAAAAAAATGCTAATGATCATCTGAATCTTAAGAGAGACATAGTCTTTCTGCTGATAAAGGATCTCGCTTCTGCTGATTAGGTCACAGTGATTGCTGACACATTTACCAGCACTTTGTTCCTTTCACAAAAGTTTTCTCTGTAGCATAAATAGGTTATTTTTAATTTCTTACTGTTACAATGCTACATTTGATAACTATAGATACACCTACTCTCTTTAATAGATTAGTGCCTACTCAACCCATCCTGTGGAGTTTGCTTCTGACATTCCTAGCTAATTCCACTCTGTGCTTTCCAAAAGCAGTTAATGTCTCCTTTAGTGTCTATTTAAAAAGTCAAAGGACTCATATGTTGTAGCCTCGTTTTCATCATCTATAGTTGAAAGTGAAGCACATCTATATCTTGTGTCTTAGAGTGTGGTACATGCTGTGAGAATGGATCGGGAGCAGTCCTTTGGGTTCTGCCAAAGGACTCATTACTACAGAGCTTTAAAGGGCTTCTACATTGTTTCATATACAGTCCTGTGGTAAAGGCTGCCTTATATTTTGATACTCTTTTTTAAAAAAATTTTATTTATTTTTTTTTCTTGTTTCAGAACCTTTGTTTATTCACTCATTTTTTTATGGCTGGCTTAGCCCACCCCAAGGGCAGGGCTGGCACAGCATGTGGTGCCGGGGATCGAACCGCAGTCCCTGAAGCCGCCCAAGGTTTCCCAAGCAGGCGCTTTAGACCACTGAGCCATCCCGCCGGGCCCTATTTTGATACTCTTAAGAGTTCATAGCCTTAGATAATTATTTAGTAAATGTCAGGCCAATAAATTTGTGTTCAACCAGATCTAGACAAAATAATGTAAGACATCTCATAAAGAGAAGTGTACCTTGACTGTTGTATTTCTTTCAAGTTCTGACACAGACCTTGGAGATGAGAGAGAACTTCCAAAAGCAGTTACAGGAGATCATGTCTGCGACCTCCATAGTGAAACCTCAGGGACAGAGGACTTCCCTGTCAAGAAGTGGTTGTAACAGTGCCTCTTCAACCCCTGAAAGCACTCGATCCACTAGAAATGGGCGGAGTAGAGTCCTAGAGGCACTGAGGTATGTACCTGTCACTGATGGAGGAAATACTAGATGACTTAAGAGCAGTACCTAGTGATTCTGTTTCATGAGTTAGACTAATTTTTTTCTTTTTTTTAATAAACAGTAAAATAGAAGTTTAGAATGTTAGGACCAGAGAAAATATTGTATTATTGAGCCTTAATTTTGTCCAAGCAGTATGTAGTATATTCCATTATTTCTATTGGTTTTGTCCTGCTGAATAGATTTTCTTCCCTTTGCTACTGGCTGTTTAGAATTCTTACTTGGAGGTAAGAGGCTAACACAGGTTTGTCCCATTGCAATCCCACTGATTCTAAAGAGAGACACAATACTTTTTATTGCAGAAAATGCGATAGAGATAGAAGTGATTTTAAGATCCACTTTATCTGATTTGAAAATCCTGTTTTTTATATTAATATTGAACAGTGAATACACATATGTATGCATGCACATTTTACAGCCTTGAGCTCACTTTTGTAGCCCAGGCTGGTCTCGAACTGTGATGTTCAAAACAACCACAATTTTCTAAATATTACCATGTTTTACATAATGAAGAAATACAGTGTTTTTATTTTATTTATTTATTTATTTATTTATTTTTTAATGGCTGGCTCAGCCTGCCCTGGGGGTGAGGCTGGCACAGCATGTGGTGCCGGGAATCTAACTGCGGTCTCTGTGGTTGCCTAAGGTTGCCTAAGGTTGCCTAAGGAAGCACTTTAGAATGCTGAGCCATCTCACCAACCCCAGTGGCGTTTTTTTTTCTTTCTTTTTTTTTTTTCTGTTTTTTATGGAACCGGGGATTGAACTCAGGTCCTTAGATGTGTCAAGCAAGCGCTTATTCTATTGAGCTCTCTCTCCAGTCCCCCCCCCCAGTATTTTTAAATATAGCAATTATTTTAGAAGTTAAAAAAAATTGATAATGTTGGCTAGGCATGGTGGCACACAACTATAATCCCAGCACAAATGAGGCTAAGGCAGGATAGCTTTGAGCTCAAAGCCAGTTTGAACTACATAGTGAAACCCTGTCTCCAAAAAAAAAAAAAAAAAAAAAAAAATGTGTTAAGTTTTCCCTGTGAGGGCTGACCAGATAGCTCAGCAGATTAAAGTGCCTACTTAGGCAGACACAGGGACTAGGGTTCAATCCCTGGCATGCTGTGCTGGCCTTGCCCACAGGGCACACTGAGACAGTGACTATGACTGTGTATAGTGATGTACATCTGTAATCCTAGCTCTTGGGAGGCTGAAAACAGGAGGATCACTGAGTCCAATCTGTGTACTGAGACCCTATAGATCATATACTACATACAAAAAAAAAAAGAGCTTTACTTGTGACATTTAAATATACAGACATTCAGTCAGAATGTTTTAAATTTGTAGGAGAACATTGCAAAAAGAAAACATTTCTCTGGGTTCAGGGCTGGAGAGATAGCTCAGCAGACTAAACACCTGCTTTGGCAAGCGCAGAGACTAGGGGTCAATCCCCAGCCCTACATGCTGTGCCAGCCCTGCTCCCAGGCACACTGAGCCAGCTAATGAGTCTGGGCATGGTGGCGCACACCTGCAATCCCAGAGCTTGGTGGCACAACTGCCTGCCTGGCAAGTGCAAGGACCCAGGTTCGATCACTGGTACTGCATACCATGCCTGCCCCAGAACCAGGTGTGGCAGCACATGCCTATAATCCCAGAGCTGGGGAAGCTAAGACAGGAGGATCACTACAAGTCTGAGCTGCTTAGTAAGACCCTGCATCAATCAATCAAATAAATGTAAATAAATATAAGTAAATTAATAAAAATAAGTGGAAACTACAGATTTTACAATCTTGTGAGTTTTGAGCTTTTGGATTTTGTTGTGGCTGTTCATTTATATTTGTTACTTTTTCTTCCTTAGGCAGTCTCGTCAAATAGCACCTGATGTTAACACAGAGCCTTCCCAAAATGAACAAATCATTTGGGATGACCCTACAGCGAGGGAGGAGAGAGCAAGGCTTGCCAGTAATTTGCAGTGGCCTAGCTGTTCCACACAGTACTCGGAGCTTCAGGCTGATGTTAAAAAATTGGAGGAGTCTCCTTTTCAGGAGCCTTTATGTGATGTAAAAACTGCTGAAAAAGGTAATGAGAAATCTTTACACTTCTTTGTATTAGGTACATGTTGACCTCTTAAGTATGTATTTCTCTGAATTATACATATAATTGAAAAACTTACAAAATCTTTTGGATTTGAGTTTAAATTTAAAAATATATTTTGTGCTAGGTACAGTAGTGCATACCTGTAATCCCAGCACTGGGGAGACTGAAGGAAGATCCTTTCAAGTTTGAGACCAGCTCAGACTACAAAATGAGCCTAAGGCCAGCCTGAACTGCATAGTGAGACCCTATCTCAAAAAGACATTAAATATATAAAATAAAAATAAAGCTGAATGTAGTAGTGCATGTCTATAATTCCAGCACTCAGAAGGCAGAGGGAGGAAGATTGTTGCCAGTTTGAGACCAGCCTGAGCTGTATAGCGAGACCCTGTCTCAGAAGATAAATAGAAATAAAAAAAGATTTTTTTTCCCACGCCTGTTCGGCACTGTGGTTCTTCTATTCTAGTCTTTTTTGCTTTCATTTCTTTCCCAACCATCTCATTCTCATTTGAGTCTTCTGCATTCTACCCAGCATATACTGAACAGTTCTTTGAATTTTATGAGCTCTTCTCTGAGTTCTCGTCTTATTCTTCCCGAATTTGATTGTCAGTGTCAGTGTCCAGTGCCCCACCCACCTTGCTTGCATGGGCTGAGGATTGAACCCAGGTCTTTATGCTAGACAAGTGCTCTTCTCAGAGCTGAGCTATATTCCTAGCCCTTCCATAAATCTTACCTTGAAAACATGCTTCCTGTCATCTTATTTCATTTCTCCTTTCCTTTCACATTGCATGATTATTTTTCTACACTAGACATACTTACATTTTCCTCAAGTGAAGAATCGCTTTAATTTTATAAATTTGTATTATACTTTACTAACAAAAGCTTAGTAATGAAAGAAAGGATTACAGAAACTTAGGTAGCATATGTCCTTTTAAAACTAAGTATATTGCATGTACTTATAAGCTCTAGAAATAGGATTATTATTTTTTTTTTTTAAATGGCCAGCTCAGCCTGCCCTGGGGGTGGGGCTGGCACAGCATGTGGTGCTGGGGATTGAACTGCAAACCCCGTGGTTGCTTAAGCTTTCCTAAGCAGGTGCTTTAGACCGCTGAACCATCTCGCCAGTGAAATAGGATGTTTTTTGTTTTTGCTTTTTCACTTTTTTATTAGTGCATGCTTGCAATACAGGGTCTCACTTGTCCCATTCCCTGCCCATTCCTCCATGCTCCTGTAACTCTTGTTTTTCTTCCATTTGAAAAAGCTCTGTTTCCAGTTTTGTCTTTGATTCTCTTTAATCACTTTTTCTTTCCTTCCTTTCCCCTTCTGTTCATCTTTTGTGTATGTTCTTGTTTCAAAAAGACCTCCCTGCTTCCTGTTACCTAGCCTTTATAGTTGAGGTTTCTCATATAAGAGAAACCATGCGATATTTAAACTTGTATGCCTTGATTTACTTCATTTAACATGTTCTCAAAGTGCATCAATTTACCTACAGATGCTTCAAGATTATCCTTTATGGCAGAGTATATCCATTATGTATAAATACCACACTTTATCCATTCACCTCATAGACATGTAGATGGTACCCAGGATTCAGCTGTTATGAATTATGCTGCTGTAAACATGGGTATTCATGTGTCATTGTATGATTTTAACTCTTTTGAGAAGATTTCTAGAAGGGAACAGTTGGGGTGGATAGAATTTCTGTGTTTCGTTTTTGAGGCACCCCCATACTGCTCTCCAGAGTGACTGTACTAGTTTAATTTCTATCAACAATATAGATGGGTTCCTTTTTCCTTACGGCCTCATCAGCATTTGTTATCATTTGATTTCTTGATCACCATTCTTTCTGGAGTAAGATGGTGTCTGTTATACTTTGCATATCTATAATGATCAGCAGTGTGGAACATATTTTCATGTATTTATAGGTCTTTATATATTCATCTGTTCTAAGAAGTGCCTTTTGATTTTAAGAATTTTTTATTCTATTTATTTACTTTTCTTGTTTCAGAACTTTTGTTTATTATTTTTATGGCCGGCTCAGCCTGCCCTGACGGCAGGGCTGGCGCAGCATGTGGTGCAGGGGATCAGTCCCTGCAGCCACCTAAGCTTTCCTAAGCAGGCGCTTTAGACCACTGAGCCATCCTGCCGGGCCTGCCTTTTGATTTTGGTTGCCTATTTTTTTTATTAGGTTTTTTATTTTGGGAGAATCTAGGTTTTTTGTTGTTGTTGTTGTTTGTTTGTTTGTTTTTAACTTAGGTAGTTGGTCTCACTGTATAGGCCAGGACTAGTAGGAATGGAAGGATCTTTTTTTTTTTTTTAATTCTTTATGTCTCCTAGATGTTAGTCCTCTGAAGAATAGCTGACAAAAAAATTCTCCCCTTCTGTAGGTTCTTTATTGTATTGACTGCTTATTTGGCTGTGTAGAAGCTTTTTAATTTGATATGATCTCATTAGATTCTTAGTATTATTTCTTGAGGCCTCAAGGTTTCTGTTTGGAAAGGCCTACGCTTGTGTCTTTCAGGAATTGTACTTATTTTTATCTTCCAGCAGATTAAGTATTTCTGCTTCAACATTTAGACCTTTGATAGGATACTTTTGAATGTACTTTTTACGTTGCAGAATTTGTGTTTAATTTTATCCTATGTAAGAATGCTGAGAGTATATCCCAGGGTGTTTGCTCTTAGTTGTTTTGGGGCAGTATCACACTGCAGCATTTTACTGCCCTCAGCTGTCTGTGATCCTGGAGCCAAATGTGGAACTGAAGCCACAAAACACCCAGTCTCTGAAGAACTGGAAACTCCCACAAAAGATGATCACCTGATCCCTACACCTCAAGCCCCAAGTATTGCCTTCCCTTTGGCCAACCCACCAGTGGCTCCACACCCTAAAGAAAAGGTATGTTGACCCTTGTTATTAATCTGATACAGCCTTAGGATATTGCTGTTACGATAGAAGTTCATTGCTTTCAAAGGAGCATCGAATGATGAAAAGTCTTTGCATTATATTATTTGTGTATTTAATCAAAAAATTAGTAAATGTCGTTACTCCATGTGATAACTTTTTCATGCTAATTTTTCATGCTAACTTTTCCATTCTAGATTGTAACAAATGAGGAGACTCATGAAGAATTAAAAAAACAGTATGTATTCCAGATGTCATCTCTGAATCCTCAAGAACGTATTGATTATTGTCATCTGATTGAAAAACTAGGTACCAGTATTTTACCTAAAAATGGTTCATTATATAACCTTGTGAGTTAAATATAGTCAATGTCAATATCATTTTTATGGTGTAGCAATTGAGAAAAATAATTTGGGTAATTTAGGATGATAAAGTGAGTCATCCAAGCTTTGATTTTATAAATTCCATTCTACATCTAAAATCTAGGTAGTAGGACTTAAAAATTTGAACTGAAAGCAATAGTGGAGATTTTAGAGTTTCCCCTATCAGAGCATTTGTATATTCATAAAAGCTTGGGCAAAACACTGAAAGTGTGGGCTTATAATAAAATTGCATTTTTATGTCATCCAAAGAGGAATACTTTGTTTTGTGAAATAACCCCTGGCCCTAGTGGTCAGGCTTTCTACCTGGGTCTCTAGCACTGCACTGGGTATGTGGACTGATTTGCTGTGTCTACACTGTCCCTTAGGAACAGGACATAAGCCAGTGTGCGATATGATGGTTCCTGGTAGGTACATTTAAAAAGTAAAAAGATAAAGTTGAAGTCACCTTTAAACATGTACAATGTTTTATTTAACTCCATGTAGTGTACAAGATATTTTCAGTATGTGTAAAATATCAGTGATGTGTTCCAAAATTTTTTGTATTATTTTTGAAGTCTGAACATATTTAGAGCACGTCTCAATTTGAATTAGTTGTGCCCAAGGTGTGTGTTTGCCACAAGGTCTAGTGGCTACTGTATTATACAGAGCAGCTCTATGGAGTTAGAAAAATTACAGTATGACAACTTCAGCTGATAGCTTAACATGGAGGATAAAACACTAAAATATCTTAAGGCCTGAATGTGTACTTGAATGGCAGACCACTTGCTTAGCATGTGAGGCCCTGGCTTTACAGAATAGAGGGGAGTAGCTGGCAAAGTTTTGATAATTGACACTCTAGGTGTACCTAGAGTATAACCTGTGTATGGGTTCCTTTCACTACTTTATCTACTTTTGAATTTAAAAGTTTAAACATTTTAATGTTTAATTATTTGACATGTATACATGCCATTTTTATTTAAATAACTCACTCATTTTTGTTTATGAATAATTTCTGTGCATAGTTAAGATTTTTTTTTTTTTTTTTCCGTAAAGCTAGAGGAACCAAGGGATGAAGCGCCTTCCTGTCAAATGTGAGGTCCTGAGTTTGATTCCTGTAGTATCCCCCCAACCCCTAAAATAACAAATCAGTAAAATGCAACTGGTTTTTCTCTACATCAGGTGGGGTAGTGATAGAGAAGCAGTGCTTTGACCCCAGCTGTACACACATTGTTGTGGGACATCCACTGCGAAATGAGAAGTACCTAGCTTCCGTGGCTGCCGGGAAGTGGGTGCTTCACCGCTCCTACCTGGAAGCCTGCCGGACTGCCAGCCGCTTTGTGCAGGTGTGTATTCACATTCATGTGAAGAGTCTACGTGACATCTCAGAGATCCCCATATAAGACAATAACAACCTTCTGAGATTCTCAGTAATAAAGTCACAGAAAATAATTTACAGAGCCAGATTCGGGTTTTTATTCACTTTTTAAATTATTTAATTGGAATCTTAGTGGTTTTTAATGAAATAACATTCTTATAATGTGAAGACGTTTCAGCTCATGGTGGCACATGCCTTAATCCCAGTACTTGAGAGGCTGATAGGAAACATCACAATTTTGAGGCCAATCTAAGTTACATAGTGAGCTCAAGGCTAGCTTAAGTTACGTGCCAAGACCCTGTCTCAAAAGAAAAAAAAAAATTTAAGATTATATCACTGTAAACTTTTATCTTTACTTCTAGCCCATTAGATATTAATTATTGTAACTGACCATCATAGCAGTATCTACCATGTTTTGTTTTGTTTAGGGTTTTAGAGACAAAGTCATGTAGCCCTGGAGTATACAAACTTACACTCCTCCTGCCTCAGCCTCACAACTGTTGGAACTATGCTAGTGTGCTGTGGAAGACCACCTGGACAACTCTTCTTGAAAAAAGAGTTGTCTCCATTTTGGCTCAACCTGGCCCTGTATGTGCAGAGCTGGCTAGGACTTTCCCTTATCCCTTCAGTTGGCTTTAACTAGTGCAAATCAGTCCTGCAAAGTAGCTAATGTGCAGTCTTTGGAACAAGATGGCAGGTCTGTGTTACTCTGCCCCGTACCTCTCAGAACACACATGTGAGCCGGGCAGGATGGAGAGCCATGCCTCACTGTCAGCTGGGATGGAGCCTTGAGACCAGAGGCTATGACTTCCCAGGGCATAAAACATTACACATCAGAGATGAAGTACCGACCCCAGAACATTAGTTACTACCTCGGTTGTATTATACAGATTACTCCTTCTGCATATCCTTCTCTCTGCAGAGGTGATTTCAGACCTCCCACCTAGCCCAGCTCGTAGTATTCAAGTACTTCCTACCATTCTAAGTCAGTCACCCTTAAGCCACTGCCTTCCTTATAAATTAATAAAACCCAGGTTTGGTCCTGGCTTGAGGCCTTTGTTTCAGTTAGCTGTCATCCTATCTGGACTTAGGATCCCCTGGCTCTCCCCATTTTACACATATGATTGTCTTTATATTATATGGTGCATTGGGAGTAATATTAGAATTAACTCACTAGAATTCCAGTGACTTCTGTGGGATTACAAAGCCACCACACCTGGCCACCCATGTAGTTTTTGAAACTTTCAATTAGAAATTAAATGTAAGCCGGGCATGGTGGCTCACGCCTGTAATCCCAGCACTCGGGAGGCTGAGGCAGGAGGATTGATGCGAGTTCGAGACCAGCCTGGGCTACAAAAGTGAGCTCAGGACCAGCCTCAA
>PVJA010006745.1:0-71749 GCA_004027025.1 Myocastor coypus
TGTGTAAAAAATTATGGCTGAGAGAACCTCTACAGTCCCCCTCTTCAACTCCTATCTGCAGCCCTTATCCAGCCTTCCTCATGGACCCAGGTGATTTCCCCAGTCCATTTGACCCATTGACCCTGCCAGAGAAGCCCCTGGCTGGAGACCTTCCAGTAGACATGGAATTCGGAGAGGATCTACTAGAATCCCAGACTGCCCCAACTCGAGGATGGGCCCCCTCTGGTCCTTCTCCATCCTCGGGAGCCCTGGACCTGCTTGATACCCCTGCTGGCCTGGAAAAAGACCCTGGAGTAATCCTTGACAGAGCCACTGAGCTTCTGGGGCTGGGGGGGCTGCTCTATAAAACCCCTTCCCCCCCAGATGTGGATCATGGTCCTGAGGGGACCCTTGCATGGGATTCAGGGGATCAAACCCTGGAGCCTGGACAAAGGGGCCAGACCCCTGAGGTGGTACCACCTGATTCTGGGGCTAGGGCAAATCCCTGTTCGCCAGAGGGGCTACTAGAACCTTTGGCTCCAGATTCTCCAATAACTCTGCAGTCCTCCCATATTGAAGAGGAGGAGACAACTTCCATAGCTACAAGGAAAAGGGGCTCCCCTAGGCAGGAGGAGGAGCTTCCCCAAGGGCAGCCACAGAGCCCAAATGGCCCCCCTAGTCCTTCAGTGGGAGAGACTCTGGGGGATGGAATCAGCAATTCTCAAACCAAGCCTGGGGTTTCTAACCCCACTGCACATCCATCCTTGCCAGGTAGGTTGTCAAATCATCTGGAGAATCAGGGCCTGGGAGAGGGTGGAAGTAAGGAGGGGTGGCCCTGTGCCTTGGGGAGGGGGGAGGAGAGATAAAGAATAGAAAAGTATGTGGAAGGAGTTGGGGTTTGGAAGGGAGGAGTGGGAGGGAAAGATAAAGACTAAGGAAAGTAGGGGCAAGAGGAAGCATGGGGCATTGGGGAGGAATGGGTTTGATGAAGAGGTTGTCTTTTTTAGAGTCTTTCTTTCACAATTTGTGAAAGGACACTTACCTTCTTGGTCCTAATATCTTTATAGCTGTTTGGGTTCTAGATTGGAGTGGGGTTTCTGGAATGGATGAATGGTAACTAGGTTCTGGAGCCTCTGACAGCCTACTTACAGGGGAATGGTAGAATGCAGGGCCTAGGATTGTATTTGTTAGGGAACGGACAGCCTAACACTCCTTTGGTGTACCTAGTGGTGTCTTCTTTCCAGACTGTGAATAGGGTCTTTGGACTTACATAATGACCCAAGTCCAGGAGAATTTACCCGTACATTGATGCTTTTTTAAATCCTCTTACTTCCTATGGGTAGTTGCATTTGTTTTTGTTGATAAGATGTAAATTCTCCTTGAAAGCTGTATTACCTGTGTTTTCCTTATTTCCTAATAACTGGGACAGAAATCTAGTGAGAAGGCTGGGAGTATTTAAAGTGGAGAATGTCTGCAAAACCAGTTCCCCCAATAGTAGTCAAAGCCCTGAGGCAACCTAGAGAGAGGCTGTAAGGAGCCAGAGGCGCTCAAGTTTTCCTGCTTGGAGTTTTGAGTCAGGTTATTCACTAGTAATGCATTGCATTGGGAGTTTGGGCCAGGGAAGGGTTGAAGGGTAGGCTCAAGATTTAGGGTATCTTCTTCCTTTGCAGGAGATGGCCTGACTGGGAAGGCGATTGAGAAGCCACCTGAGAGGGTGAGGGGGGGAGGGGATTGGAAGGAAGCTGGTTCCCCCTACAGCTATAAGAAGGACAAACCCTTTATTTCCTCTCCTAGATGTTTTGTGCAGAATGTCTATAAGTAGTGTTAGAAAGCGGGAGGGAGCTCTCGTGTATGCTACTTCTTAAGAAAGTCAGGCCTCTTTTCTCCCCTCTTAAGGGCTGGGCCAAGGGTCCCTACTCTCCTTTACTCCTCCCTTCTGCCCCCCCACTCCACCCACTCCCTGTATTTCTGTTAGCCTGGCTCTGGTGTCAGTTTTCCTCCCCATGTTTCCAAGGTACAGAAGAGAAGTGAGCGTGTTAGAAGAGCAGAGCCTCCAAAACCTGAGGTTGTGGATTCCACTGAGAGCAGTGAGTAGGATTTGAGAAAGTATGGCCATGGAATTCTGGGTGTGAAGAGCCAAAAGTGGGATATGGAAAGGCATAGATCTTCCAGCTCCAGTAGTGCCTTTCCATGCAGAGCTTCAAGTATCTGTCTCCACTGTGGGTTGGCATGGGAACAAGGGGTAGCAGGGGAGACTGACAAACAGGATCAGTGAGAATGGTTTCAACTATGCCATCCCTGCTCCTGATGTTCTCCTAGAGCCCCTCCATTCCCCTCCCTAGATTACCAAGAAGTCTAGGGTCAGAGACACCAGTGGCTGAAGATACTAACGTAAATGGGAGGTGGGGGGAATCCCAGGATCAGGACTGAACTGTTAGTCTGGTCATCAGGTGGCTGTCAGCTTGGTCTGGCAGCCTTTTTTCACTGCAACCACCCCCATTTCCTCAGTTCCAGTGTCAGATGAGGATTCTGATGCCATGGTAGATGATCCCAATGATGAGGACTTTGTGCCATTCCGGCCCCGTCGATCTCCTAGAATGTCCCTACGCTCAAGTGTGGCACAAAGGTCTGGGCGCTCTCCAATGGGCACCAAGATGACTTGTGCACATTGCCGAACACCACTACAAAAGGGACAGACCGCCTATCAGCGCAAGGGCCTACCCCAGCTCTTCTGCTCTTCATCTTGTCTCACTACTTTTTCCAAGAAGCCCTCAGGCAAAAAGACCTGTACCTTCTGCAAGAAGTGCGTGAGAACTTTAGGATTGGGGAAGCAGGGATTAGGGTGGGAGTAGTGGGTAAAATAGTGTTAGTAAGAATGCAGCAGTGTGGAGCTGGGAGCAAGCAATTAAGGAAAAGGATCAGAGAACTATTTTTTTCTATGATCATCAATCCCAGAGGATGACTGACCTGAGAAAGTGGTCCTAAGTACATGTTCAAACCTGTTCCTATGCCTAGGGAGATCTGGAACACCAAGGAATCGGTCGTGGCACAAACTGGTTCAGGAAGCTCCTTCCATGAGTTCTGCACGTCTGTTTGTCTCTCTCTATATGAGGCCCAGCAGCAGCGCCCAATTCCCCAGTCTGGGGATCCAGCTGATGCTACTCGCTGCAGCATATGCCAGAAGACTGGAGAGGTGAGACACACAATGAAGCTTATTTACAGAGTCTGGCCAGCCCTGACCTGCCCCTCAAGTTTTGGGGCTGCAGGGGCCAGACCCTGTGGACAAGGAGGATGGGGGGGAGGCAGCCATCATAAGGGAGCATGTTCAAGGATAGAGCTTCTCCAGGATGTATGCAGCTGGCTTCCTAGGACCTCACCATCAAGTCGGCAGCCTGATGAACAGGTTGGGAGGCCCCTGGGCCTACTGTCTGCCGTGAAGGTTTAGGGTGAGGTGGGGGGCTGTCCTTGTATTGGGGTGGGCGGTGGTGGCCAGGCCCTGGCTCAGGGTGTGTGTGTGTGTGTGTGGCAGGTCCTGCACGAGGTCAGCAATGGCAGTGTGGTACACCGGCTCTGCAGCGATTCTTGCTTCTCCAAATTCCGGGCCAACAAGGGACTGAAAACCAACTGTTGTGACCAGTGCGGGGCTTACATCTATACCAAGACCGGGAGTCCTGGCCCTGAGCTGCTGTTCCACGAGGGCCAACAAAAGCGGTTCTGCAACACAGCATGCTTGGGGGCATACAAGAAGGTGGGGCCGAGGGAGTAGTGCTAGAGGGTTGTGGAAGGGGGTGTGGCTCTGGGGTGATAAATAAAGGTGCCTGATGGGTCGAGGGCTGGGAGAAATAAAACAAATAAAGGGGGTTTCAATTGTATCTGTTATGTTTTATTTTTGAAGCTGGCTGGTGGACACACAGGTCTTTGTTATATCATCATCTATTCTTTTTTGTATGCCTGAACTATTTCATGTTTAAAAAATTTAAGAAATAAAAGTGAAGGGACAAATCCAGCCTCAGCCTCTCCTTCCCCATCCTCACAGAAAAACACACGTGTGTACCCATGTGTCTGGTGCAAGACCCTGTGTAAGAACTTTGAGATGCTATCACATGTGGATCGTAATGGCAAGACCAGCTTGTTCTGTTCCCTGTGCTGTACCACTTCTTACAAACTGAAGCAGGCAGGGCTCACTGGTAGGTGCAAAGCCTTCTTCTCTGAGATCCCTGCTGGCCTTCCTTCTACTTCCCATACTCCTCTCTTTTAAAGCAATCCCCACTGCCCAACCTCAGCCCCAACTACATCTTTCCCATGGGTTTTCTGTTCTATTTCTGCACTGCCTTACACCTTCTGTGTGCTTTCTTCCTCTCTCTTTCACTTCCTGTTTCTCTCTCACTCTCTGTCTCTGTCTCTCTGTCTCTTTCTCTGTCTGCCCCAGGCCCTCCCCGACCCTGCAGCTTCTGCCGCCGCAGCCTTTCTGACCCCTGTTACTACAACAAGGTTGATCGCACAGTGTACCAGTTCTGCAGCCCCAGCTGCTGGACCAAGTTCCAGGTACTCCAGACCCTGGACCCTAAAGGGTGTGGTGACAGAGGGTAGAAGAATTGGGGTAGGTAGGCCTGGGTAGAGCAAAGGACAAGCCTGACTGCCCTCTCCACTAGCACTGCACACATCTTAGCCCTCCCTTACTTGTCTTCTTCCCTCCAGCGTACAAGCCCTGAGGGGGGCATTCACCTGAGCTGTCACTACTGCCACAGCCTCTTCAGTGGCAAGCCTGAGGTCTTGGATTGGCAGGTAAGACCCTTCCACCCCCACCCACATCTTGCCACATGTCTGAAGGAGCCCTTTCACTTGGATCTCACCAGGTTCAGGTGTTGCAGTTCTGCCCTCCTTGCTCTGTGCCCCCTCAGGACCAGGTGTTCCAGTTCTGCTGCCGTGATTGCTGTGATGACTTCAAGCGGCTTCGGGGTGTGGTATCCCAGTGTGAGCACTGCAGGCAGGAGAAACTCCTGCATGAGAAACTCCGATTCAGTGGGGTAGAGAAGAGCTTCTGCAGTGAAGGTAAGGAGGTGGAGAAGGAGTGGAGGCCCTGTCCCTAGGCTGGGGACAGTGCTGGAGAAGGGAAGGAGGTTTGAAAAGTGGTCCTGGTAGGTCCTTCTGCTCAGGATACTCTGCTTTACCTATTGTGAGGCTTTGGGCATGAGAAGCCATTTAGAGGTTTCAGGTATGGTGCTTTGAAAAGATTGGGTCTCAAGTCTCTGGATATCTTCGTGTGGATGATTTTTTTCTCTTCTCTTTCCAGGCTGTGTGCTGCTGTACAAACAAGACTTCACTAAGAAGCTGGGCTTGTGCTGTATCACTTGTACTTACTGCTCCCAGACCTGTCAGCGTGGAGTCACTGAGCAACTGGATGGCAGCACTTGGGATTTCTGCAGTGAGGACTGTAAGAGCAAGTACCTCCTGTGGTACTGCAAGGTAAGCAGGCTTGTCATTTTAGGAGGGAGACTGTTGTGCTGGCACCAGAGTACAACCAGGCCTCCAGGATGGGAAGCCTGCCTCCAGTCTCCTAGGGGGAAGAGCAGGGCTTACCCCAGGGAAGAGGGCCCAGCAAAATTCAGAGAAGCAGGTTTAAACATCCTGTTAAGGGGCCTGGCACGATGGCTCAGTGGTCTAAAGTGGCTGCAGTGACCTCGGTTCGATCCCCGGCACCACATGCTGCGCCAGCCCTGCCCTCAGGGCGGGCTGAGCTGGCCATAAAAATAAATAAACAAAAGTTCTGAAACAAAAAAATCAAATAAAATAAATTTAAAAAAAACCATCCTGTTAACACCCTCAGGCTGCCCGGTGCCATGCCTGTAAGCGCCAAGGGAAGCTGCTGGAGACCATCCACTGGCGTGGGCAGATCCGTCACTTGTGCAACCAACAGTGTCTACTGCGCTTCTATAGTCAGCAGAACCAACCAAACTTGGATACACAGAGTGGGCCTGAGAGCCTACTGAACAGTAAGTCCTGGACTAGGAGTACTCTGAATTGGCTTGGACTTCTGTAACCCTAGACCCAGCCCTTTCCTTCCTCTATTGCTCTCACCTCATTCTGGCCAGAGCTCCTAGTGCTATGCTCTCTTCTAACTTCTAGACCCTGCAGGTACCAGAAGGAATCTTGTTTAAATCTCAGAGTTGGAGTCTACTGATTTTTCAATACTTTTGAAATACCTTGAAAAACATTTTTAATAAAGTGGGTGCCTACCTAGGTAGGAGGAGGCATATGAGGATTATGGTTAGTTTTCAGAGAAAAGGAAGTGTCAGCATAAATAGTACCTTTAATGATTCTGAAAATTTCCTGTTTGTGGACAGTACCTTGGTTCTTCCACCACTCTAGGGATACCAAACTCTGGAGGACTATCTAAATGAAAGGTTTCAATTTGTAAGTTTGGGGGAAGATGAATATTTCTTTCTTCTCAGTACCCAGAAACAAAGAATCTTCTTAGCTACTATAACTAGAACCTAGAGAAAGCTACTCCTGGGCTGATGAGGAAAGGAAAGCTTAGACTTGACAATGATAGTTAAGAGTATCTCTTAATGAAGCTCTCCTGGGACAGAGGTGAGGAAAATTGAGAACTAGTTCCTCCAACAAGAACATTCATTTGTTTTGATCTACAGGCCAGTCTTCTGAGTCAAAGTCCCAGACACCTTCTCAAACCAAAGTGGAGAACAGCAACACAGTGAAGAACCCTGAGGAAAATAGGAATTTGGGCAAGGTTAGGACAAAAGCCAACAGGAAGGATAATCTTGAGGGTATTGTAGTGGCACACTAATGTTCATTTGTCTCTGCAGATTCCTGTGAAGACCCAATCAGCTCCAGCTGTACCAACCCCTCCTCCACCCCCACCACCCCCTGCAACACCCCGCAAAAACAAAGCGGCCATGTGTAAGCCGCTGATGCAGAACCGGGGAGTCTCTTGCAAGGTGGAGATGAAGTCCAAAGGGAGTCAGACAGGTAAGCAACAGGTAGTCATGAGCTAAACCTGATGCCACAGGTTGTGTTCAAGTCCTAGGCCTTCAGCCCTATGTCTTGAGTATTTCGTAGGTAATGGAAAGATCATGCATATGACTGTACTTTGACAGAGTTTTCTCTCAATTTTTGGTCTAAGGGAAGTTTTCTGACACTAAACACATGTCAAGAGATTTGGTAGGGAGGTGACAGCTCAGTGTGGGGCCCTGGGTCAGATATGAGCTGTCTAGTAGGGGCTCTGAAAAAACTCCTTTCTTGTCAGCAGAAGAGTGGAAGCCACAGGTGATCGTGCTGCCCATCCCAGTCCCCATCTTTGTGCCAGTGCCTATGCATCTGTACTGCCAGAAAGTCCCGGTGCCTTTCTCAATGCCTATCCCGGTAAGTTTCTCTGCCTCTGCTAGATGAGACTCACCTCTCTCCATTACTTTCATTAGCTGGCTCTCATTTTTTGGTATGGTTCTTGGCCTTTACTTGGGACTTGTGCCTGCAGGTGCCTGTGCCCATGTTCTTGCCTACTACCTTGGAGAGCACAGACAAGATTGTGGAGACCATTGAGGAGCTGAAAGTGAAGATTCCTTCCAATCCTTTGGAAGCTGACATCCTGGCTATGGCAGAAATGATTGCAGAGGCTGAGGAGTTAGACAAAGCCTCATCTGACCTTTGTGGTATTATTCCAAGGATGGCAGTGATGCTGGAGAGAGGGTGCTATTGTCTCCCTAAGGGGGTGGAGAGTGGTGAACTTGGTGCCAAATGCAGTGAGAAGGGCTGGGATCAGACCTTGAAGGTCTGTGGGTGCTAGGCTAGAGATGTAGCAACTCAGCTGAATTCTCTGCTTACCAGATCTTGTGAGCAATCAAAGTGCAGAGGGACTTCTAGAAGACTGTGACTTGTTTGGGCCAGCCCGAGATGACGTCTTGGCTATGGCTGTCAAAATGGCCAATGTCTTGGATGAACCTGGTCAAGACTTAGAGGCAGACTTTCCCAAGAGTGAGTAGAATCGAAAGCATTTATATGTCATCAAGGAAGGCGTGTTCCTTTTGACCCTGAGTGGTTATTGTCACCCTAAGACAGAAGGTTCTCACAGAGAATAGTGGTAGAGATAGCAAATCAAATATACTGATTTTACAATCACATGTGTGTATTTTCTATTTCTTTTTTTTTTTTTTTTTTGAGACAGGGTCTCACTGCAGCTTAGGCCGGCCTTACAATTACTGTATAGCCTAGGCTGCACATGAACTCTTGGAAATCTACCTCAGCCCCCTAAGTGCTTTGATTACAAGTATGTGTCACTATGCCCAGCTATTTTAGTTTAATTAAAAGAGAGTCCCAGTATGTATTCTAGGCTAGTTCAAATTATATAGCCCAATGGGGCTGGAGATATAGCTCCATGGCACAAGTACCTGCCTAGCAAGTGCAAGGTTATGAGTTTGAATCCTGGTCCTGCCAAAAAAAAAAAAAAACAAGCTAGCCTCAGCCTCAATCCTTCTGCCTCAGCCTCTTGAATGCTAGGATTACAGGGATGTGCTCCCAAGCCCAGCTTATCTCTATTTCAAAGATGAAAAAGTGTGGTGATGTGCACCTGTAATCCCAGCACTTGGGAGGCTATGGCAAGAGGATCACTAGCTTAAGGCTATCCCTACCTATACACTAAGTTCAAGTCCAGCCTGAACTACTCAGTGAGACCCTGTCTAAAAAACTAAAACTGAAAAAAAACAAAACACCTGACGATGAGAAACTAAGGCTCAGTGACAGTTGCAAAGGCAGCTGTCTCAAAAGCAGGCAGTTGAGATTAGCTCTGGTCTGGTGGTCAGACCCATCCACTCTTAACCACAGTCTCTATAGAATTGTTTGTATTTGTCTTATTTTACCATATTTAATGAGTCAGGGTCTCACTTTGTAATTCAGGCTGGCCTTAAACTCACTATGTAGCCCATGCTGGGCTGGAACCCAAAGCAATTTTCCTGCTTTAGCTTCCTGAGTGCTGGGATTATAGTTGTGTGCCACCACAACCAGCAGTTTACTTCTACTTGAGATTAAAAAAATTTCCATTGTCACCATTTTAAGTTTACAGTTCCTACTGTGTGTGCTTACACTACTATGTTTATATTTGGTGTTTTTGTGCCTATAAACATATTTTTGGTATAACTTTTTGGCTTTTGGTTGAATCCAGTGAAGCTATCCTAGTGGCTCATCTTGAGTCAGGTGGGCAGAATAGTAAGGGTGTGATAGGACTATTAGACTGAGGTCTTAAAAGATTGGTTTCTTCTTTCATTCTGTTAGATCCTTTGGACATCAACCCTAGTGTGGACTTCCTCTTTGATTGTGGCCTAGTGGGGCCTGAGGATGTATCTGCTGAACAGGACCTTCCCCGAACCATGAGGAAGGTGAGGACTAGGATTGCTATATCCACAAGAGGAGGTTGAAAGTCCAAAGGAGAGAGATGGGTACACCTGTAGCCAAGCCAGCAACTTTAATTTAATCTCTAACTTCCTTTCTTCACTATGAAGAATAGAGATAGAGCCAAACTTTGTTGTCTCCCCAGTTTACTAATTTATCAGAGCTGTTCTGGAGCTCTGTACCATGGAGGCTTCCTGTGTTCTTACCTCATCCTCTATCTCTGGTGGTGAGCATGGACATGATCCTGGCTTTACCTCTGCTACCTTACTGCCTTCTGTCCCACTCCAGGGTCAAAAGCGGCTGGTACTTTCTGAAAGCTGTTCACGGGACTCCATGAGCAGCCAACCTAGTTGTACTGGTCTCAACTATTCATATGGTGTCAATGCTTGGAAATGCTGGGTGCAGTCAAAATATGCCAATGGAGAAACAAGCAAAGGTGATGAACTGCGCTTTGGCCGTAAGTACCTGGGGCAAGAATGAAGGAGAAGTGGTGGGGAGGCTTTGATCATAAGTACTTAGGGAAAGAAAGAGGGACTGGGAGAAGGAGGAGAAAGGGAAAAGAGGCTTGCCTGTAAGTCAGCTGAACATGTCTAGGAATGATAAGGGTATGATCACATAAGGGTGCCCTGTGAAGATGGGGAAGATTTTTAGCTTAAAGAGAGATGTTGACTGAACATGTGTGCATACCTGTAATCCTAGCACTCAGGAGCCTGAGGCAAGAGGATCACTGTGAGTTTAAGGCCAGCCTGGACTACAGAAACAAGTTCAAGAACTTGAACTACCTACATAGCCAGACCCTGTCTCAAGAAAAAAAAATTAAAAATAAAGGTGGTATCTTCATTCAAGGCTGACTTTGTTTTTGTGGTTGGAGAGTTTGGTCATGAGCTAGGTGTGCCTAAAGTGTTTGTTTTTTTTTTTTGTCTTTTTGAGACAGGGTCTCGTTGTACAGTTCAGGCTGGCCTTGAGCTCAGTTTTGTAGCCCAGGCTGGTCTTGAACTGTCACCAATCCTCCTGCCTCAGCCTCCCGAGTGCTGGGATTACAGGTGTGCACCACCACGCCCGGCTCCTAAAGTGTTAATGGCGATGGAGCTAAGTAAAATTCTCCATGCTGTTTTCTTAATCCCTCCCACTCCCACTATATATCACTGCAGCCAAACCTATGCGTATCAAAGAAGATATTCTTGCCTGCTCAGCTGCTGAGCTCAACTATGGTCTGGCCCAATTCGTGAGAGAAATCACTCGACCCAATGGTGAACGATATGAACCTGACAGTATCTATTATCTATGTCTTGGCATCCAACAGGTACTGCTTGTATACAATCTTGTTTCCCATCACTTTCTATGGTGCAGACAGTGTCCTACTGGAACTACGCAGGTCTCCTACCCCAAACAGGCAGTTTGCTTTAATTTCCTATGAAAAATAGGACATGAGATGTTAATACTCTTAGGATCAGAGCTTGATACTGGAACTGTTAGTTAAGAAGTAGTCTTCAATACTATGTGGGTCCTCATTGTCAGAGAAGGATGAATAGGGTTGGGCTCCTTGGGTGGTAGGGTGATGTTTAGTTCTCACTGAGAAAGGTCAGTCACATATTATCTGACAAGGTAGTCTGGGCTCCTGAGGAGTATTTTCTCCAAGCCTGCTCCTCCTGTTACAGCAAAGCCTCATACTTCAGAGGTGTAGGATTGTTCTGATCACCTGATCAAACAGCTGTATCCTGCTGTCTCCTAATTGTTGTCAAGGACATCAGGCCTGGAGCCTTCAGCATCATTGTCTTCCCTGTAAGACTTACAATCTGCCTTTATGTCTGTCTTTTTTCTTTCCCTAGTACTTGCTTGAAAATAACCGCATGGTGAACATTTTCACGGACCTTTACTACCTGACCTTCGTTCAAGAACTCAACAAGTCTCTGAGTACCTGGCAGCCCACGCTACTTCCCAACAGTAAGAGACAGGAACTTAGAAACCCTAGAAATTCCCTTTCTTTTCTTGCACACTGAGCTACCTTTTTTTTTCAGAGAGTCCAAGGGCATGAACATGTAATTGGATACTTTAAGGTTTAGAGATGGATGAGTAGGAGCCCCTGCCCTTGAACTTGAAGGAATCAAGATTTAGGTCTAGCTGGATGTGGTAGCACACACCTATAATTGAGGCATTTGGGAGACTGAGACCTGAGAATCACTAAATTTTGAAGCCAGCCTAAGCTATGTAGTCAGTTCAAAGCCATCCTGAACTACAAAGTGAGACTTTGTCTCAATAAAGCAAAAATAAAAAACCTAAATTCTGAAGAGTTATCTCTAGGGCCAAAAAAAGATGACTGAGGTTTGGGTGGTAAATAAAGAAATCATGATATTGCAATACTTAAAGATTTATGTTTAAGCCGGGTGTGGTGGCGCACGCCTGTAATCCCAGCACTCGGGAGGCTGAGGCAGGAGGATCGATGCGAGTTTGAGACCAACCTGGGCTACAAAAGTGAGCTCAAGGCCAGTCTCAACTGCACAGCGAGACCCTGTCTCCAAAAGACCAAAAAAAAAAAGATTTATGTTTAACCTGCTTACAGCTTGAGGATGTGAGAGAAACTCCAATTGCTGGTAGAAAGCGTATAAAAATTCTCAGTTGCTATGTGGTACAGTTGGGTGTCAAGGTCCTTGTATATGTAATGGTCACTACCCAAATGAGAAATGTACAGTAAGTGTGCATGCTCAGGATTCTGGGTTGAGAGAAGCAGTTGGGTTTGCGTAGTCCATTCTGAGTAGCCTGTCCTCTTGCTTATTGCAGATACAGTATTCTCACGAGTGGAGGAAGAGCATCTCTGGGAGTGCAAGCAGCTGGGGGTCTACTCACCCTTTGTCCTCCTCAACACCCTCATGTTCTTCAACACTAAGTTTTTTGGACTGCAGACAGCTGAAGAACACATGCAACTCTCTTTTACCAATGTTGTGCGGCAGTCACGCAAGTGTACTACCCCTCGAGGCACCACTAAGGTGGTGAGCATCCGCTACTATGCCCCAGTCCGGCAGAGGAAAGGGCGAGGTATGAGGCTGTCCTTGTTCCCCTCCCTTATGTTTGCTGCATCTCTACTTTTCCTACCATGCTACAGTGTTCTTGCAGGTTGGCCCTCTTTTGCCACCAGTTTCCTTTTTCTTCCATTCCTGTGTGTACAGAAAAGATGAAAACAGCCAGTCCTAGCTGTCAGACAGTGGTTGTTACATAAGCAAAAGGTCACCTGGCTGTTCCCTATCTTTCTTCATTTCAAGGCAGTTTGCTTCCTTACCTAGTGTTGGGAGCCTGGACATGTAGGAAGCTGCTAAGATGTGTTGGGGTACCAGGGAGACTCAACAGAGTAAATGACAGGCTTTCCATAGTTTAGAAACTGTATCTTGGGGGCCCGGCGGGATGACTCAGTGGTCTGAAGCGCCTGATTGGGAAAGCTTGGGCAGCTTCAGGGACCACAGTTCGATCCCTGGCACCACATGCTGCACCAGCCCTGCCCTTGGGGCAGGCTGAGCCGGCCATAAACATGAGTGGATAAACAGGCAAAGGTTCTGAAACAAGAAAATAAAATAAAAAGCTCTTTTAAAAAAAGAAAGAAACTGTATCTTGGCTTTTGTTCTATGTGGCCCTGGAATTGTGTCCTATCTCAATGTGGGTAAGGTCCTTTTCTGGACCTGCACCTCTACCTGGACTGATTCATGGAGCCTGGAGCCAACATTATTATCTCTGTCCTGAAAGGCAAGCCCCACCTTGCAATAGGGTCTGTTTTGTCAGTCTATATTATTTTTTTTTAAGAATTTTTTATTTTATTTATTTTTTTTTCTTGTTTCAGAACCTTTGTTTGTTTATTCACTCATTTTTATGGCCGGCTCAACCCACCCTGAGGTTCAGGGCTGGCGCAGCATGTGGTGCTGGGGATCGAACCACGGTCCCTGAAGCCGCCCAAGCTTCCCCAAGCAGGCACTTTAAACCACTGAGCCATCCCGCCGGGCCCCTGTCTGTCTATATCATATGGCTTCTAAACTCACCTATTTAAGATATCACCTTGGGGGGATTAAAGTAAGACTTTTGACAGTTAAGAATGGGGAAGCAGGTATACTGCAAAGCAGCACCCATACAAAGTGTGATTCAATGTTTTGTTTTTTGTACCAAGAATCAAACTCAGGGCCTTGTACTTACATCTCCAGCCTTGGAGAGACTGATACACACATACACACCCATACCCATCTTTGTGGTGCTCAGGATAGAAATAGGACCATGCATGTACAAGACAACTGCTATACTGCTACATCCTCAATTTCCCTTTATTTCTTTCTGAGTTTGTTTTTTGTGCCCCAAGACCTTCCCCTTGTATCCTGAATTGTACTCTAGAAGGTAGCTTGTTGGTTTGGTTTGCCTTGTTTTGGTCTTTTGAGATAGGCTCTTTAGGGCCCGGCGGGATGGCTCAGTGGTCTAAAGCGCCTGCTTGGGAAAGCTTGGGCGGCTTCAGGGACCGCGGTTCGATCCCCGGCACCACATGCTGTGCCAGCCCTGTCCTCGGGGCAGGCTGAGCCGGCCATAAAAATGAGTGAATAAACAAACAAAGGTTCTGAAACAAGAAAAATAAAAAAAAAGAGATAGGCTCTTTATGTAGTTCAGGCCAACTTGGAAATTACAGTGATCCTCCTACCTCAGCCTCCTAAGTGCTATAATTACATTGTGTACCACCACACCCTCCATTAGGCTGTACCCATGAGTACAGGATCATTTTCCTCCTCTACAGACACTGGTCCTGGGAAACGAAAGAGAGAAGATGAAACCCCTGTCTTAGAGCAACGTGAGAACCGCATGAATCCCCTGCGCTGCCCTGTCAAGTTCTATGAGTTTTATCTCTCAAAATGGTGAGTTGGAGGGTTTTCAAGATGGCATCAAGCACACAGACCCTAGGGACCTTCTTTGCTTTCATACTGATCATCTGTTCTCCCTGCCCCCGTTATAGTCCTGAAAGCCTCCGGACTCGAAACGACGTGTTCTACCTGCAACCTGAACGTTCCTGCATCGCTGAGTCACCTCTTTGGTATTCTGTGATCCCCATGGACCGTAACATGTTGGAGAGCATGCTCAATCGCATTCTAGCTGTGCGGGAGATTTATGAGGAACTGGGTCGTCCTGGGGAAGAAGACCTGGACTGAGGCCATGGGCCACCTGTATCTGTCTTTCATATCAGTGTCCATCTTGTGGTCCTGTCCTGCAGGGTGAATGGCCCAGGAACTAGTGCTACTCATTCTGAAGGACCCTGACTACCCTTCTCTACTCGCCCATTCCCTGCCTTCCCTGGGAACTGCTGACTTACCTTGTTTAGTACTACTTGACAACCATAGGGCCTCTTATCAGGATCAGCTCCCCAGTGATAGGCAAAAACCAGAAGGCTCACTTTCTTTGTGCTTCAAAGTAAATCCTTTTTCAAGGGGCCAGACACTGGATGGATGTCAGTAGCTCTGGTGATCCCGTTGGTTTTGGGTTTCCTGATCCATCTGTGTAGATGAAGCCCCTTGTTCCTAGCTGACCTAGGGAAGAACGAAGCAGCCTTCTCTGCCTTGTGCCTGCTTCTTTCTTCCTCTTCCCCAGTACCATGTAAAGGGTCGTCTTTGAAAGGTGAATGATGAAAGTGACAAGGGGACCATTTACCTAAAACACAGCTTAGAAATACTTCCCCTCCTGTGAGATAATTGGGTTTTGATGCCTTCTCACCACCATGCCCCCTCACCCCAGTAAGCACCAATCCTTGGCACAACAGTTTTACGAGTTCCAAATGCTTTCTTCTTCTCAAAGGCAGAGAATGACTCTTAAATGAGGAGCAGACTCCTGTTGTGTAAACTCCTGTCCCTTGGTTTATGTGTTTGTCTCTCTCTGCCATCTTAGGTTGGTATGAGCCATGGTGTCCATATGCTTAGCTCCTCTGTAACTGCCTCCCATTAATTCCATGGACAGAGCTCCCAAGGCAAACTACCTTCTGACTTGGTTTGGGGCTGGGTTCCCTGCTCTTGCTCTCCTCTATCACGAGAGCTAGGCCAAACCTATAGGGGCCTGGGTCATGCAGGATGGGGTCTATGAGGATGTGTAGGGGTGGTTCCAGCCCCTCAACCTATGTCCTCTTTCCCCATCTTGCCTTTCTAGTCCCAGAAAACTGTTAAGTATCCCACAAGGGGGGGTAACCCACTTCTTTCCCTGTTGGCTTTGCTGTTTCCCAGTCTCCTTTTTGTGTTTTTATAACTGTCACCAGTTTAGCCATTGTTTAAATTGTATATATTGTTCTGAGGCTCCTGGCCTATTCCTTCAGTGAGCCGTGCCTGCCCTTGTGTTGTAGTGAGAAGTTGTCAAAACTAACCTTCTGTCTCTGGAGTTTGTTTGTTTCAAATAAAGAGTAAAAATTGTCTTTTGCCTTCTCTGGAGGAGGGAGAGTAATATTTGGAGGGCTGAGAAGCATAGACCAGTATTAACTGGTGCCTCAAAGTGTAAGGCCAGATATACCATCTCAAATTGGGAATCAGCCAGGAAAATAGAATAAGCACCTGCCTGGCAAGCACAGGGTTCTGAGTTCAATCCCCAGTACCGCAAAAACAATTTGAGAATCATTCTTGCATACCTCACTAAATGAATCTGCTAGAAATGTTATGGCTTAGTTTGTGTCCTACCATGAAGTACCTACCACACAGGTGTGCACATGGTACACCTTGGGGTCCAAGTTTTAAGTCAGAAGTATTCCTACCTTTGATACCATAGAGTTCACATTCCTCTGCAAACCTCTGCATCTATATGAGACCTTTTGTGGATTAGCTCAGTCTCCTTTGTCTCTTATCCCACAACCCTCCCTACCCCATCCCATCACTGTATTCTCTGCTCTTCTCGTAGCTCATACACTGTTTTTTCAAGACTGCATGTGCCTATATTGCCTAAACATTCATCCTAATGGCCCTTATGTTCACAGGCTATACTGTGGATTTGTTTGAGGGAGAGGGTGCTGAGGGTTGAACTCATGGTCTTGCACTGGGCTGTATCCCCAGCCCCCTTTATCATTTTTATTTTGACACAGGGTCTCACTAAGTTGCCCAGCTGACCTCAAACTAATGATCATCCTGTCTCAGCCTCCTAATTATCTAGGATTACAGAGATATACCACTATGCCCTACTGAAGCACCTACTGTGTATCAAGCTTATGCAAGTATTTGCTGTATGACTTGATAAGTATTCTCATTGTCTCCTGCTATGATGTATTGTGAGAATTCTGAGTAGTGGGGAGCACTCATTCCCTTGCAGAGGCTTCTTCTAGAGGGAGAGAAGACAGAGGCTTCAAAGAGGAAATGATAAATGATGTTAGGAGTTTGTCAGTTAAAGGAGAGGAAGGAAACCTGTAAATTTGGTTCCCTATTCCCATCTTACCCCACCTTGCTGCATCAGACATCAAATCTTTTTTTTTCTTATTTCAGAAACTTTGTTTATTCACTCATTTTTTTAATCGCTGGCTCAGCCTGCCCTGAGGGCAGGGCTGGCGCAACATGTGGTGCCGGGGATTGAACTGCGGTCCCTGCAGCCGCCCAAGCTTTCCTAAGCAGGTGCTTTAGACCACTGAGCCGTCCCGCCGGGCCCCAGACATCAAATCTTGATAGATTTTATTTTGATGGGATCAGGGTCCGAACTCAACCTTGTACTTACTTGCCAGGCAGGCACTTGTGCCATGAAGCTATCTTCCTGGCCCCAAAACTTCTGATAGGGATTTTTTTTTTGGTACCAGGGATTGAACTCAGGGCCTCCACATTAAGTTACAACCCCAGTGTTTGTTTTGTAGTTTTGAAAATTTTTATGTTTTTGAGATAGTCTCACCATGAATTCGAGCCTGACTTTGATCCTCCTGCTTCATCCTCTTGAGTACTGGTACTACAGACATGTGTTATCACGCCCAGATATTGTGGAGATTCTGTATCCAGAATGGCCATCCTTCCCTGCAGAGTTTCAGGGTGTTGAAAGAGTATGGGCTGTGATAGAACAAAGAATGCATGGGACAGGGCCCGGCAGGATGGCTCAGTGGTCTAAAGCGCCTGCTTGGGAAAGCTTGGGCGGCTGCAGGGACCGCAGTTCGATCCCCGGCACCACATTCTGTGCCAACCCTGCTGTTGGGGTGGGCTAAGCCGGCCATAAAAATGAGTGAATAAACAAAGGTTCTGAAACAAGAAAAAAAATAAATAAATAAAAAATTCTCTTAAAAAAAAAAAAAGAATGCATGGGAGAAGGATGGGACGGTTGTAGTAAAAGGTGAGGCAAAAGAGATGGGCCTCTTATTCCTCAGCTGCTTATGGTCCTACAGGTGCCACTTGGGCTATCACAGACACCCCTTAACTTGCCATTCTGCCTCTAGTCTTTTATAATCCCCAATCCACTCTTGTGCAGTTGTCAGAGTGAGCTTCCAAACATACATAGCTGGAAGCCTCACTCAATGCTTCATGGTGCCAGGTGTGTCAGTACATGTTTATAATCTCAACACTCTGAGAAGCTGAGGCAAGAGGATCCCAAATTCAAGCCCAGCTACAGAAATTTAGTGAGAACTTGTCCTAACATTTTTAAAAAGGGGGCTGAGTATGTAGCTCAGAAGGAAAGGCCTGGGTTTAGTTCCAGTACAGCTAGGCATGATAATACATGCCCATAATCCCAGCATTTGGGAAGCTAAGGCAGGAGTATCACTAGAAGTTCAAGGACAGCCTAGGCTACAAAGTAATTTCAAGGCCAGCCTAAACTGTATAGTGAAGCTCTGTCTTAAGATAAAAACAGGGCTGGGGATGTAGCTCAGTGACGTAGCGCCTGCCTAGCAAGCGCAGGGACCAGAGTTCGATTCCCGGTACCAAAAAACAAAATAGTAAAAAGACCAAAAAAATTCCTTTAAAAATATAAAAACAAATAAAACAATTTCCAGTATTAAAAAACAAAACCCCTAATGATTTTTCCAGTACCTAGAATGTGCGCTAGCCACTCCTAATAACACAGAAGCTCCAACTTGATCTGATCACAGTTTATCTTTCCCCTCTCCTTTACCCATTCCACCCCAGGAATCATCTATGGCAGATCATGTCTAACTCTGAGGATGCACAACACGTTTTCAAATAAGTCTGTTGTTCTGCTTGCTTTATCCCCTCCTTCTGGAATGCCTCAATCCTTTCTTTTCCTGCTCCATCCTGTACCTTTAGCTTGGCCTAGTATAGGAGTCAAAGTGAGCCCAGTTTTGTAGAATTGTGCAGCCCCTTGTGTACCACAAGTCAGGCCTGGCATTTAAATGTGTGGAATCAGTAAATGAAGCAAGCATTTCCCTCTATCCCCCACTGTGTGCACCCAGGATATCTGATTGAGCATCTGAATCAGTTTGTGGTTGCCATGCCAATTCTCTATGGATACTGCAGCTTGCTCTGAAATCTCAAATCAGCTGGCTGAGGCCTTGAGTACACCCCTAGTTCAGCCAACCTCTTCATTAAGGAGTAGAATCTGTTCCTTTACCGTGGCTTCTGGCATCTCTGCACATACAGACATCTGTAAGACCACTGATCCTCCTAAAAACACCAGTATTGTGACAGTGTGCAAGAAAATCCTGTTATTAGGCCTTTTCTGTCCCCAGATTAAACCCCTATAATATTGATCTTCACTGGATTAGCCTCAAGTTTGCAATATCTTATTTATTTATTTATTTATTTATTTATTTATTTATTGTTACTAGGAATTGAACTCAGGACCTTGTGCTTTCCAGGCAAGCACTTAACTCTACTGAGCTACTCACCGGCCCTTTTTTGATACACGATCTCACTATGTAGTCCAACCTGGCCTCAAACTCCCAATCTCCCTCACCTCCTGAGTGCTGGGATAGCAAGAATATGCCACCATGCTGGCTCCCTATTATTACCAAGTTCTTCTGCACTAGTTTCAGGTAGCTGAAACCAGCCTCACACCTTTTCAGAGCTTCCATTGAAATGTTCTTGTTTGCCTTAAGGCCATGATCTCAGTGCTTAGAAAATTATCTTACCTTCTTCTATAGTCTTCTATAGTTTACAACCAGCCTTGAAGAAAAGGGGTCAGGCTGGCCTTGAGCTCACTATATAGCCCTGTCTGGCCTAGAATTCAGTGTAATCTTCCCACTCAGCCTTCAGAGTGCTAGGACTATTGTCTACACCAGCCTGCCTAACTGTAACCAGGCTTTGAGCTGATCATGTTTCATTTGATTTTTACAAAAGCTTTGTGAAAGACAGAAAGGTTATTATAAAGTATATATACAGGGTATCATTATGTAGTGCCGTTCAGCCGGGCGTGGTGGCACACGCCTATAATCCCAGCACTCAGGAGGCTGAGGTAGGAGGATCGGTGGGAGTTCCAGACCAGCCTGGGCTACAAAAGTGAGCTCAAGGCCAGCCTCAACTGTATAGCGAGACCCTGTCTCAAAAAAAAAAAAAAAAAGATTATGTAGTGCCGTTCAGGTTGGCCTTGAACTCACTTTGTAGCCCAGGCTGGCCTGGAACTCACAGAAATCCTCCTTCCTCAGCCTCCAGAGTGCTGGGATTCCGGGGGTGTGCCACCATGCCAAGCTTTAAACATTATATTGAAGAAGAGGAAACAGACCTGGAGAGGGTGAGTATATGTATGTGAGGGGCTAGGTCTGATCTGTGGAGAGCTAGGTCTCCTAATTCCAATGCCTGCTCCCTTATCCTGGTCAGTCAGCACATTATCTAGCATGTGGCAAGTACTAAGCCCCACTTGCCTCATTTTCTCTCCCTTTATACTCCTATGACAAGGACTCAAACCTCCTTGAGACACTGACTCTACTAACTACCCCTCAAAGTTCCTCCAACCTGCTCCTACCTGGTTCATAAGACACAAGAATGCATGTCCTGGAGCTGGGCATGGTAGTGCATGCCTGGAATCCCAGCACTTGGGAGGAATTGCCACAAGTTCAAGACTAACCTGGGCTATACAAAGATTTCAAGTCCAGGCTGAACTACATAGTGAGACCCTATCTCAAAAAAGGAGGGAAAGAAGAAAGGAAGGAAGGAAGGAAGAAGGAAGGAAGGAAGGAAGGAAAGAGAAATAAGAAAGAAAGAAAGGAAGGAAGGAAGAAAGAAAGGAAGAAAGAAAGACCAAGCAAGCATGTCCTCCCTTAGCTGTTAACATACACACAGGCTGTTAGCTGTTTTTTGTCCCACCACTGCCCCCTGGAGAGGAAAGCCTTGATCTGGAATTAGAACCTCTTTCCAAGAGGGATTGATACAATCTTTTGAAGACACACTAGCTTTCTGAGTTGACACAAGGTTTAGTATTTCTTACTGTGGGGAGGACATGAGATTCCCTGGTAGAGTGGGAGAAAAATGTTTCTCTTAATAGCCTTTTGGGAGGAAAGAAAACGCTGTTTTTTTGTATTGTGAGTGAAGGGAGTGGATTTCCACAAGAAAAGGAATCTTCTGCCACCATGGGTGGAGTATGGATTCCTTCCTCTCACGGTGTGTCATGTTAGTTTCTAAGGAGAAAATAAAATTCTTGCAGAAAAGAAGTATTTTTAAGAGTGGGGGAACTCTCGGAATCATAGATAGATAGATAGATAGATAGATAGATAGATAGATAGATAGATTTTTTTTCCTTTTTTTTTTTTTTGAGACCAGGTCTTATTGTGTACTTCGGGCTGTTCTTAAATTCAGTAAGTAGCCCAGGTTGACCTCAAATACACAGTGACTCCCCTCTTGCCTCAGCCTCCCAAGTACTGAGATGACAGTTATGTACCTTCCTACCCAACTTCCTTTTGTTTTTGAAAGAATTTTTTAGTTTTGGTTGTTTGTGACATCTCACTAGGTAGTCCAAGCTATCTTTGAACTCACTGTGTAGTCCAGGTTGGACTCAAATTTGAGATTCTCCTGCCTCAGCCTCCTGAGTGCTCAGTTTACAGCCAAGCACCATGCCTATCTTATCTTTCTTTTCCAAGGGAGAAATTTCTTTAAAGGAATAACTCTTCCATGCTTTTTCTCTGAAGAGAAAAACCTCAGTGAGAACAATTCTGTCTGAGATAATGCTTGATTTTCCTCTCTGATACACTTCCCACGTACTCTGAGACCGAGTGGGAATGCTTTCTACTCCTAAGAGGCAGGGAAGGCAAGGACGGAAGCATGCCTGGCACAGGGGAAACTTTGACTGGGGGGTCATGGGTAAAGGTAGTGGCTCAGAGATGGGAAATTCCTTTCAAGCTGCAGAAGTCTTTTGGAAATCATGAAGCAATGTTAAAAGGAGCCCAGTGATACATTAAGTGGAGCCCTGTTCGTGCACCAGGAAACGTGTGGGGAACAGAATGGGATACCTTGCTAGTTAATTGCACAGCTAGGCCTTGGACTCAGCTTTGTCCAGGTCTCCTAATTCCTGCCTTGGAACTTTTTCTACCACAGCTGGGCGGGGTGACACTGGACAGGAAACTGCTGCCCTGACCTCTGACTATTGACCTGTGGAGTAGGGATATCTGGGCTGTGGGTATTGATTCAGAAGTCCAGTGAGGGAAAGAAACAGGGGAAGAGGCTATAATTAGGGACTAGGTTCAGAGCCATTGTGGAGGCTGATTGGTGGACTGTGGGGAAGGGACATGGCACTTCCAAGGAGGAAGGGGACAACTGTTTCAGCAGTGTAGGAGGAGGACACTTGCCATGGTACCCAGGGAGTATGTGCCACTCACCCAAATATAACTATCATTTCCTGCCTCTCCAGGGAGAGTTGTCATTTTAATGGCTTAAAATCAAAGGGAGGAGAGAAGGTATGTGGATTAGATCACAATAAAGCTATGACAAATGAAAAACAAAGACAACAATGAGAACAAAAAGCAGAAGAGAATGGCTCAGGGTTTTGTTTTGCCCAGCCTGGAGTGCAGCAGTTCCTCATTTACAGCTTCAAAACACTCTTTTGCTTCCTTCCTTTCTCGATCAATGTCCCAGCTCATCTAGGGGGAGGTCAGGGGTTGCAGGAGAAAGAACTTTAACAAACACACGGCCATCTCTTCATTTACTGTAAAATCCTGTTTAATGTGTAACATTGCAGGCAGAGTGAGGCCTTGGGGACTGGACACATGGGCGGCCTTGACCAACCCCCACCCCTCAGCCTGCTCCTCCTTCCCTAATTCCCTCACCCCAGACAGCCTGCCTTTTCCTTTTCCTTGTGCTTGCTGCTACCCTCCCTCCTCCACACACATGTACACAGCCATGGCACCCCTCCTCTACTCTGCTAGCGCACATCCCTCCTTGCTGATGTGACTACAGAAATAGGGTACCTGACAGCATGGGGTTAAAATTAGTTTCATCATTGGAGACCTTGTCAGAGCATCCCATGTCTTGTGCCCAGTGGTCCCAGTGAGAAGGAGAAGGAAGAGGAGCGTACAGGCAATAAGACCTGCCCACACCCCCAGTAACCTTGAGCACTGGCATCAAGGTGGCCTCCTACTCGCCACCCTTCCAGCTCCACAGATAGAGGGCCCTGGGAGGAAAGGAAGTAGGGAGGACAGGAAAGTTCTGATGGGGTAACTCCTAGCAGGCCGAGGCCTGTGCACCAGCAGGGGAGAAGGAAGGGCAGGGCCAAGACAGGGTGGGGGTGTGGGGTGGGAGGTTGCCTGGTCAGTGGCATCAGCAGGCTGAGCAGCGGTCACTCTTCTCAGCCAGCCCGGCCCCGGTGCCAGGGCTGCGGCGCAGTATGTCTTTCAGGGAGCCGTCCTGCTCACTCAGCAGCTTGTTGATCTCATTCTGCTTGTATTCTGGTGAGAGGCGGTGGCCAAAGCCAGAGCCCTTGCGAGAGGGTGGATTGGAGCGGCGCTGTGCTCGGCGGGCACATGCCCGGATGATGAGGTACACCACCTCGGCTACATTGAGGATGATGCAGATGCCCGAGGCAGCCAACATAAAGACCGTGAAGATGGTTTTCTCAGTGGGACGCGACACAAAGCAATCCACTGTGTTGGGACAGGGGTGGGCCTCACACTTGACCAGCCGCACCATGGCATAGCCAGGGTAGAGCAGGTAGAAGACATACATGAAGACAGCCTCAAATAGGAGCCTGAACACCACACTGATGACATAGGTCCACCACAGTGTTCCTGAGATGTGCACCTTGTGCCTCTTCACTTCCTCCAGGTGCAGGGGGTCCCCATGGCCCTCCAGCCGCAACATTTTCTTTTCTATGTGCTGCTGATGAGCCACATGCATGGCCACAAGAAGAGCTGGGGTAGAGACCAAGATGAGCTGCAGAGACCACAGGCGCACATGGGAAATAGGAAAAAAGTGATCATAGCAGACACTGTTGCAGCCGGGCTGGAGGGTATTGCAGATGAAAGAAGACTTCTCATCACCCCACACGCTCTCTGCAGCCACCACCAGCACCATGATTCTGAAGATGAAGATGACCGACAGCCATACTCGGCCAATGGCCGTAGAATGCCGATTCACACCACTGAGCAAGGTGTACAAACCTGTCCAGTTCATCCTGCGTCATTCACACCTGTGAAACACAAAGCACGAAGGAAAGCATCAGGCAGCTGGGCACCACGCTGCTGCTCAGCCCTCTCCCTTCTTCCAAGCGTCAGTGACAGGAAGGGAGGAAGCATCATACCTTTCCCCATCGCCTCATCGCCTCTGCGCAACTCTCCTTCACCTCATTCACTCAGCTTGACTTCCCCAGCCTCATCCCCTCCTTCACATTCTTTCCTCTGCAGTCCCTTACTTTACCAGGCCCATCTTCTGCTGCCATCAACCAGCCTCTGACTCCCATTCCTACCTCCTTAACTCCAGACCTGGGGCAAGCCAAACAGAGTTGTTACCTTGGGGAGCACCTATTCCTGAGGCCACCCAGACAGGTCCCCTATGGTCTCATGTCTGTGGAGGGGGAGTGGTCCCTAAGTCCGCGCCTGCGTTCCAATTCATCACCGCCGGGTGCTGAGGAGTCATATGCTGCTTTATACCCAGCGCCTGCACAATGGGACCTTTGTGGGCCTCTGAACAACGCCCTTTAGAATTCAGATCAAACGCCCTGACTTCCGCCCACCCTACACACAGAGCACTTGTGTCCTAGCGCCGGACACCCAGCCTGCACCCACCTGTTCTGTGCCCGCCCGGTCCATCGCCGCACCGGTGGCACCGTGGGTCCACTAGAAGAATGGCCACGGGGTGGGGCAGGGATGAAGACAGGTACATGGAAGAGGGGACCCCAGTGGGCCAAGAGGCTCTGGGCAGAGACCCTCCCCATGGCCCTATCAAAAAATTAAGGTCAGCAGAATTTTTCCTAGGTTTAGATCCTCTCCAGAGCATGTGTGAGCTAGAGGGGAGGAAAGGGAGCTTCAATTTATGAAGCTAGGAACTATGCTAAGTATTTTCTTGTGCATTTTTTTTTCCACGCAGTTAGGGAGCCTGCTGAGGCATTTTCCTGATGAGGAAGCTGAAGCTCAGATAACTCATCCACCCAACATCACAAGCTGGTGGGGAGATGAAATCCAAAGGTGTATGAAGCAGAAATTTTCGCCATTTCCACAGCAGATTTGTGTGCCTTTACAGATGGTGTCAGTGAAAGGAAAGGCTTGTCGCAAAGAAATCAAAAGCTAATATGTCCTGTATATACTCACGAAGCATGAAGGCTGGCTGGCTGGGCCAAAGTTCCAGCTCTAGTGCCATGCAGCAAATTCTGACCATCTCTCAAGTTGTGGGAAAAGAAACCCCTAGAGAGGATGGGTAGGTGGGCATGTGATGAGAACGAGCCAGGAAAAGCAAGCAAAAGGTCACCAAGCAAACAGCAGGTTAAACAGGAATTCTGTAGTTTCAGGTCTAAATTCTGATTCTTTTTTTTTTTTTATCGTTTTGAGACAGGGTCTTGCTATGCAGTTCAGGCTGGCCTTGAGTTCCCTTTTGTAGCCCAGGCTGGTCTTGAACTTGCACTGATCCCCCTGCCTCAGCCTCCCAAGTACTGGGATTACAGGCGTGCACCACCACCTGATTCTTCACTTAATAAGACCTTTGACTATTTCCTGAACTCCTTTGAGCCTGCCCACTTCCCTCCTCCATGTTTACAGATGGAGTTAATACTCAAGGTGGCTGGGCATGGTGGTGTGCGCCTATCACCTCAGTTTTTAGGAGGCTGTGACAGGAGGATCACCACAAGTTCAAGATTAGCCTGGGCTATGTAGTGAGTTCAAGGCCAGCCCACATACATAGTGAGACTCTGTCTTAAGAAAAAAAATGCACACACCCATACATACATACACATATATGCATACATACACACATGCATACACATATACATACATGAATACATACCACCCAGGGCAATGGTAAAGCTTGCTGAGGCCATTCACAAAAGTTCTTAGCTCAGCTTGTTTCATAGTTGGTGTTTTGGTTTATTTGTTTTGTTTTTATTTTTGTTTCTGAGATGGGTCTCACTATGTAATCCACACTAACTTCAAGTCACTATGTAGCCCAGAATGGCCTCAAACCTGGCAGGAATCTTCCTGCCTCAGCCTCTCAAGTACTAGGGTTACAAGAGCAAACCACCACACCCAGCAATCTTGGGTGTTAAGAGCCTTCTAGGAGTTGGGCATGATGTCACAAAATGTAATCTTAGCATTCTGGAAGACTGAGCCAGAAGGATCTCAAATTTGAGGCTAACCTGTGTGACCTTGTGAGACCTTCTTTCAAAATACAAAGTGAAAAAAATGGCTGGGAATGTAGCTTGGTGTGGAAGACCCTAGATTTGATCCATAGTACATGTGCGTGTGTGCGTGCGTGCGTGCGTGTGAGAGAGACAGAGAGAGACAAGAGACAGAGAGACAGAGACAGAGATGCTTTTTGAGAAGGTAAAACAATGCTGCATCTGAGGGGTACTAAATGTCCTGGCCAAATTTACAAATCTCTTTTTTCTTCCCCATGCTGCTGTTAACCTGCCCTGTGTCAGGTGCTTTTTAACCTCTTGCACTCAGGAGCTTGCCAATTGCTCCAGGGAAGAAATTCTCCTCTGTCCTTTAGGCAGGCAAAGAAAGCCTCTCCCCACTTTCCACCACTTCTGCCCTTCAATTGCCAGGATCAGTGTTGGGAGGAAGACACCAGCTGTGAGGGGCACAGACAGGCCCAGAGTGGAGGCAATGCAGGTCAGTGCTTGCCACCAGGGCACTCCACAGCCAGGCCAGTGGGTCCTAAAGAAGCCCTGTGTTCAGTTCTTGGTGGATCTCTTTGCTGAGGAAGGAATGGACAGGAGGAATTCAGCGATGTGGTAAAAAAAATTGAGAAAGCTGGGTGGAGCACATTTGTAATCCCAGCACTCTGGGAGACTGAGGCAAAAGGATCACTAGCACAGACTGTTACCAGTTTATCAAGACCCTGTCTTAAAAAATTTATGAAGTAGGAATGGAGTTAAGTAGTACAATCCCTACTACTGCAAAATAGAACAAAATGAAACCAAACAAAACAGAGGGAAGAAGATACAGTCTATAGGGTACAGTTTATGTCTGAATGTGTCTTCATAATTTAATTTTATTTTGTCTTTTTGAGACAGGGTCTCACTGTACAGTTCAGGCTGGCCTTGAGCTCAGTTTTGTAGCCCAGGCTGGTCTCAAACTCTCACTGATCCTCCTTCCTCAGCCTCCCAAGTGCTGGGATTACAGGCGTACGCCACCACACCCGGCCATAATTTAATTTAAAAAGGCCTTGATGCCAAGTGTAGGGGTGTACATCTATAACCCTAGCACTCAGGAGGCTGAGGCAAGAGAATTGACCCTTGAGCTACATAGGGAGTTTAAGGTCAGCCTGAACTACATGAGAACTTGTTTGAAAAAAACAGCCTCAGTGGATTTATTGAATTTGTGTTATGTGTCTAAATCAGCATAGGAGCTAGGTATGGTGATGCATATGTGTAATCCCCGTACTTAGGAGGCTGAGGCAGAAGGATCACCATGAACTGGGCCAGTCTGACTATATAGCCAAGTTCAATGCCAGGTTGTACTACATAGTGACACCCTGTCTCAAAAAAAAAAAATCAACATGGGAAAGTAGAGGCATGGGTGTCTTTTCTCCCAAGCCCAGTATTCTGAAGGCACAACTGCTATAGGAGACACTGTGATTAGCTATAAAGAAGTCCTTCACCTTGGTAGGCTGAAGCAGGATAGCTGTGACTTTGAGGCCAGCCTGTCCTACAAAGTGAACTCAAAGCCAGCCTAAACTGCATAGTGCTATCCTGCCTCAAAAAGACGAAAAAGAAGAAAGAAGGAAAGAAAGAAAAAAAGGAAGAAAGAAAGAAAGGAAGGAAGGAAGAAAGGAAGGAAGGAAGGATGGGGCTTGAGAGATGGCTGAGCGGTGTAAAGAGCCTGCTTAGGAAAGCTTAGGCAACTGCAGGGACTGCGGTTCAATCCCCAGCACCACATACTACACCAGCCCTACCCCCAGGGTGGGCTGAGCCGGCCATAAAAAAAGGAAGAAAGAAAGTAAGAAAGAAAGAAAAAAAAAAGGAAGAAAGGAAGGAAGGAAGGAAGGAAGAAGTCATTCGATCAGTGAGACATGTGAGATTCATAACACAGGGAGAATTGTTTAAAATAACTGGGGCCATTGAAATAGCTCAGCAGTGCAAGTACCTGCAAAAAGTCCCGAGTTCAATTCCTGGTCCTGTTATGTACTAGGCCCTTGCATAGGCACTCTGATGTGATCCTCACAAACCTATCAGGTAAGATGCTGCTATTTTTGTTTTGCTTTTTTTTTTTTTTTTTAACGACAGGGTCTTGCTGTACAGCTCAGCCTGGCCTTGAACTCACAATGTAGCCCGGGTAGGCCTCCCTAGTGTCAGTCCTCTTGCCTCAGCTCCTTGAGTGCTGATGACAGGCTCAGGTACTATGCCTACACTAGGATGTTAGTTCTATTCTCATGTCACAGAGGAGAAAACTGAGGCAAATAAAGGTACAAAGCCTTGCATAAGGGTCACACAGTCAGTGTATAACAGATCACAGATTTGAGCCAATTCCAAAGCCTATATTCTTTCCCATAAACTCTACTGCCTTGGATAGATTTATAATTTTTCTATCTAGATTTCTTTTTTAGGAATAAGGGTTTGCAAAATCGGTCAGTCCTTTAAGTCCTTGTACTCTCTTTCCTTTTTCCTACCAATTGACCCTTCTTTTTTTTTTTTTTAAAGAATCTTATTTATTTATTTTTCTCTTGTTTCAGAATCTTTCTTTGTTTATTCACTCATTTTTATGGCTGGCTTAGCCCTCCCCGAGGGCAGGGCTGGTGCAGCATGTGGTGCTGGGATCGAACCGCGGTCCCTGAAGCCACTCAAGCTTTCCCAAGCATGTGCTTTAGACCACTGAGCCATCCTGCCAGGCCCCTGACCCTTCTTTTTGTCTTCTTATGTGGAGTCTTCCATCGCCTCCCAATTTGGTCTTTTCTTTTTTCCCTTCTTACTTTTCTCAAACGCCAAGGCAGATGGTAGCTGTTCTCTTTGCCCCTCAGTGGTGTCCCACAGACATCCTGGCTACAGCTGAGTTTCTATATTTTTGTAGTTCTCTCCCTCTTGTCTTCTTGTGCTCTCTGGGACGTAGCCAATAGCTCCCTGTAGGGCCCCTAAGAACCCTTGTGTGGGCACTGGGCTTTTATATTTTGTTTTCTTCTTTGGAAGGAGAAATGATCCCTACATCAACATCAATATGCCATGAGTTGTATTTAAAAAACATGCAGGGGAGTGACTTGGTTTTGAAATACAAGCTATTTTCTGGACTTTGGGTTAAAGTCCAGCTATTGATATGCTTTGTGTTGCTCAAGGTGTGCCTCACTCCCATGTTTAGTAAGATAGGACTTCTCAGGCTCTGTTCTACCCCAGCACTCCAGCTCAGCACAAAATTAAGACACTGTGCTTAGTCCTTACAATTGTCTTATTATGTTACTATCATTTTGCAGGCCAGGAATTTTTTGCTCAGAGTGGTCAGGTAACCTGCCTCAATGGCAAGTGCACTGGTAGAATCAGGTTCTAAATTTATCTTCCTGGAGCCTACATTCTAACTTGAGACCAGGCCCCTAACTCTAAAACCTATACTCGGTCTGGAGATATAGCTCAGTGGTGAAGCACCTGCCTTGCAAGTGCAAGGCCCTCAGTTTGATTCTCAGTACAACGTTCCCCCCAAAGAGAACCCTTACACTGTTTCCTGTGTGTGCTGGCACACGAATGTGCATGTATACACACGCATGCACATTGAACACACTCATTGAGTCTGTCTCTTTCTGCCCCTACTTCTTCCCTTTCTTCCTTCCAACTACAGGAGAATCTTTATATCACAAGCTGGAGGTTGGGATGGAGAGGCCTAGCTGGGCTCAGACTCACATCCTCCCATTTCCCAGACAGCCTAAGGCTGGAAAGAGCCAGGGGTCTGCTTTAAGACTTCCCTCTGCATTTCTGGCTGCCTTCATAAGTTTGGCAAGGTTAAGGGCAAATTCCTCTGGTTCTTTTCCCTGCGAACCTTCCCAGCCTCCCCCTTGGGGGTGACAGCATTTCAGTAATGAGGCACAGCCTTTCCGCTGGGCCATCCACATGCAGTAGCTAGCCTTGGGAGCATCCCACCTACTTCATCCACTTTTCTCTTGCCCTCTCATGGTTGGGGTCTTTTCATTTGATCTGAGCCAAAAGGTCAAGGAGTGATGAAGTGGTCTTAAAAACAAACAAACAAACAAACTTCTGTTAGCAGCAGCTCTTTTCCCCTGCTTGACCTTTCCCACCCACTCCTTCATCACTCACCTGACTTCCTGTTGTTTTCAACTCAGGCTCAGTAAGAGACACCACTTATGCAATGCCCAATGTATGCTACAAACCAAATGTTTCAGAACTTTCATCCTTACAGCAACCCTGCAGGCCAGGAGCTGTTGTTTTCAGTTCAGATAAGGTAATGGCAACTCAAAGAAGTAACTTATCACCCAGTTGGTAAACAAGTGCTAGATCTCACACTGGGAGTGTATTGGCCTCTCACCCAGGCTCAGGTCCCCTCCCAGCTGCCATGCCACATCTTCACCTATGGTTCTGTCCATTCCAACTCCTCGTCTATCTTCTCCCCTTCATTTTCTAAGTCTGCACATTCTGCTGCTCCAGTCCCAACAGCTGGGACAAGTTTCAAATAGCTGCAGGCTCCCCGCCTTTAAAACTCCAAATTTCCAGTTACCCCAAGCTTAGCTCTACTCTGACTCCTTCAAGAAAACGGAAATGCACACACTGAAGTTCCTGCCCTATTGGCTTGCTTTCTGTAGCCCACCAAGTACACTGTGTTATTCATCCACCCGCAGCCCATGTTGGGTGCATGCCTGGTTTGCCATGTAATCAGGGAAGGAAAACAGCAGCTGGTGTTACCCAATAGTCTCCCTGAACCCTAACCCTGTGTGGCAAAAGTCTGTCAGAGAGATGAATTTGGTTATCTTGTGTCAAAGGAGAGCTCCGAGGCGATTCAGGGAATCTGGTTTAGAAAAGAATGAATGCAATGGTGTATTTGTAAATCCAGTACTTGGGAGGCTGAAGCAGGAGAATCACTATGGCCAGCCTTGGCTACATAGTGAGACCCTGTCTCAAAAGAGAGAAAGAGAGAGAGAGAGAGAGAGAGAGAGAGAGAGAGAGAGAACCAGGCATAGTGGCACATTCCTTTCATCTCAGCACTGAGGAGGCTGAAGCAGGAGGATCCTTGTGAGTCTGAGATCAGCCTGGCAAAAAGTGAACTGAAGGCCAACCTGAACTGCATAACTGCATAGGGAGACCCTGCCTTAAGAAGACAACCCCCACCTGAGAGAGAGAGAGAGAGAGAGAGAGAGAGAGAGAGAGAGAGAGAATGAGTGAGAGGAGAAGCAACTTATAGCCTAGAGAGAGTAAGAGTTGGGAGCTGCAGAAAGAAGCTAAGTAATCGTGGCACCTGGCAGGAGCAATCCCAGCCCCACTCAGAGGGGCCCATGCAAAGGATCCAAGTGGCTCAATCCTGCAATCAGGAGGTGGCCCAGATCCCAGCTTCTCCCCAGGACTTAGTCATGCTTTCCCCAAAACCCCACTGCACATTAGCTGTCCCACCCCACTTCTGCCAGTCCCCAGGCCTCACCTCGCCGACACTGTCACACCTGGCTGCTGCTGCCCTTTTCCAGAGACTGCAGGCTTGTGTGCCTTATGCCACTAGGTACTGTCAGCCCAGCCCAGGGGAGGGACAATGGGTGCAGGGCCTGAGCCAGAAGTGGCCTACTGCCCAAGAGGAACCAGACAAACATTAACCAGCCCCACCTCTTCCAACACACAATCATTAAACAAGATTGATCTGCATGAGTTCCCAATGGAGTTGGAGCCTGTAGGTACTACCCTGTCCCAGAGGAAAAGAAGCATCATTGTCCCTCACAGTGCTCACGTTTGGCCTGTGTGGAAAAGAGAGCTGGCCCTGGGCTCCTCAGTGTTCCTTGGCCTTCCCTACTCTGGCAGAGAGGGCTTCTGCGCTGGGTTCTGTCTGTTCCAGTTCTCAGCCTCTAAAACTGTAGGACAGTGGGGCAGGAAAAGCCATAGATGATGGCACTGCAGTCAAGGTGGGGATGGCAGTGCTTCCCATCCATACAACAGGATCAGGGTGCCCTTTGTCCACCTGTTTATTGTCTGTGTACTGAGTGGCTAAGGACAGACCAAAGGATTTCTAGTCACATCCCAGAACTCTAAAGCCTACTCAGAAATGATCTACCCTCAGGGCCCAGGAGCTTGAACTGTACAGTACATCACACACAAGTAAGAAATCCTGGCAATCATTTAGGTAAACAGAGGACACCAACCATCAACCACTCCCATTTCTAGGTCTCCACCACTGAGGACTTCCCTGAGACCCTGTTCATTCGACAATTTGCGCTGTGGCGAACAAGTCTCTGGTGCAAATCAGTGGAAACTGATACCCAGCTTTCTGATCTTCACTCCTGCTTGAGCTCAGTGGCTGAAAACAAGTCAGGGCCTCAACTTCCCTGGCTCACCATCCAAGTATGACAATGTCAGTTGTTACATTTTCTTCTGGCTTCGGACTGGGAAACCTGTAGAGGGACTATATACTGGAAGGGGTGAAGGAGAGAAGAGGGAGGAAACATCCTTACTGTTTTTGTTTGCTTTTGCAAAAGTGGAGTCCCTGCTGAGGGGAACTCTATGGCTGAGTTATAGCTTTAGCCCTTATTTATTTATTTTTAAATTTTTTATGTTTTTTTTCTTGTTTCAGAACCTTTGTTTGTTTATTCACAAATTTTTTTTTGTCTTTTTGAGACAGGGTCTTGTTATGCATTTCAGGCTGGCCTTGAGCTCACTTTTGTAGCTCAGGCTGGTCTCAAACTCGCACCGATCCTCCTGCCTCAGCCCCTGAGTGCTGGGATTACAAGCGTGCGCCACCATGCCCGGCTCTATTCACTCATTTTTATGGCCTCTCAGCCCGCCCTGAGGGCAGGGCTGGCGCAGCATGTGGTGCCAGGGATTGAACCTCGGTCCCTGAAGCCGACTAAGCTTCCCCAAGCAGGTGCTTTAGACCACTGAGCCATCCTGCCAGACCCCCTAGCCCTTATTTATTTATAAAAGAAGAGAAAACCAAATTTCAATGGCTAATGTGTTATGTATTATTATTTTTAAATTAGTTACTCAGAATACAAGACATCAGCGTTTAATTTTCCAAACAATATTAGCATGAGCCTTTTGTTTCAATATTTATTTATTTTTGATTTTTTTGAGGTAGGGGCTTGCTATATAGTCCAGGCTGGTCCTGAAATCACTATGGAGCCCAGATTGGCCTCAGACTTACAAGGATGCTCCTGCCTCGGCCTCCTCCTGAGTGCTGTGATTACAGACTTGCACCATGACTCCAGGCCTTATTTATTATTTTAAGACAAGGTCACAGGATTAGAATTTATAATCCTCTTGCCTCAGCTACCCTGAGTGCTGGGACTAAGATGCAGGCCACCGTTCCGGGCTTCCTAGCTGTTCTTAGCGAATGTATCAAGCTGAAGCTGGGGCTCAGTGGGAGAACACGTCCCTGGCCTTGGGTTCCATCTCCCCAGCACACATGTTAAAGAATGGAATTTATCAACTTCCTGAGGAGATAAGACCAAGACCCAAGAAATGATTGTGTGTATTCAATTATATGGTCCTGACTTTGCCAACAGAGTTTAAGAAGAAGGGGTAGAGAGAAGCTGTGTATCAGTCAGCTAAGCGGCTTGGATGATGGAAGACCTTTAAAGTCAAATAGTAAGTGCCTGGTAAATTTGCAGTGAGGTTAAACTGGGCCAGAAGCTAGGCTCCCATCAGGTGGGGAGAGAACCAGGCTTAAAGTCATTCTTGGGTACTTAGTAATTCCTGCTGAGTACGGGTTGGTGTAGGTGAAGAGGATTGCATTTCTTGAGTACTTAATACACAAAAGGCAATGGTCAAAGTGGTTTTGTGGCCAGGCGTGGTGGCGCTCGCCTGTAATCCCAGCACTCGGGAGGCTGAGGCAGGAGGATCGGTGCAAGTTCAAGACCAGTCTGGACTACAAAAGTGAGCTCAAGGCCAGCCTCAACTGCAAAGCGAGACCGTCTCAAAAAGACAAAAGAAAAAAAGTGGTTTTGTGTTTTTTTGAAACAGAGCCTCGCTTGGTAGGTCAGGCTGCCTTGAACTCACTGTGTACCCTAGGGGACCTCAAACTCACAGCAATCCTCCTGTCTCAGCATCCTGAGTGCTGGGCTTACAGGTGTCTGGTACCACACTGAGCTCTCTTTGAGTACAACTTTGAGCCTCAAAAAAAAAAAAAAAAAATCTAACGGAGTAGGCATTGTTAATATCCCTGCCTTCTTAGAAGTGCTAAATAAACACATGAAAAATGTTCAGTATCACTGGTAATCTGAGAGATGCAAATTAAAACAACGCTGAGATTCCATCTCACCCCATAAAGAATGGCTATCAAGAAGTCAGCCAATGGGCCGGCGGGATGGCTCAGTGGTCTAAAGCACCAGCTTGAGGAAGCTTGGACGGCTTCAGGGACCATGGTTCGATCCCCGGCACCACATGCTGCGCCAGCCCTGCCCTTGGGGCAGGCTGAGCCGGCCATAAAAATGAGTGAATAAACAAACAAAGGTTCTGAAACAAGAATAAAAATAATAAATAAAATAAAAAATTATTAAAAAAAAAGAAGTCAGCCAATATCAGCCAATAACAAATGCTGGAGAGGCTGTGGTGAGAAAGGAATGCTTCTCCACTGTTGGTGGAAGTGTAGGCTGGTGAAACCACTGTGGAAATTAGTGTGGGGATGCCTCAAAAACCTAGCATTACAGGTCCCATTTGCCTCAGCTATTCCCCTTCTGGATATCTTCCCAGAAGAATTCAAAGCATCTGATATTGTTTGGACAATTAAGTATTGATATCTTGTACTCTGAGTAACTAATTTAAAAATAACAATGTGTAATGTATTGTATACCCTCCTATTGTTTTTTTTTTCTTTTTTTCATTTTTTATTAGTTTTAATAAGAAATGTCAATGAGACAATTTCAAAACAGGTTAGTAGGACAACCACAATAATTAGTACAACCCTCCTATTATCTTGTTTTGAAATTTTATTTCTCTTTACAATGAAAAATGAAATAAGAAAATTTTAAAAAGCATTAAAAGTGTCATATCACAGTGATATATGCATACCCATATTGATAGTGGCACTGTTTGAAACAGCCCAAACACTCATCAAATGTGAATGGACAAAGAAGATGTGTGGGTTTTTTTTTTAATATAGTGAAGTAGTACTCAGCCATAAGCCTGTGACATTCCTAGGTAAATGGATGGACCTTGAGACCATACTCTTCAGTGAAATAAACTGGTCACAAGTGTAAATACCACATTGTTTCTCTGGTATGAGAAACCAAAACGGTAAATGTGGACCACAATGTATAATAAATATTGGGAAATGGGGAGAAAACGTTCCATGAGAAGGTGAATAAGGGAAGTGGGGAGGGGGAAAGGAACAAGAAAAAAAATCAAGAAAATAAGAAACAATGGAAACAAAGGCTTTGTAAATAAGAACCAGGGTCAAAGAGAGGGAGATGGGAAAAAAGAAGCAAGATATACCCTGTACAGACACAGATTCCCTAAGATGAATGTGGGCACTGTGTATATTTAAAATATTTCTATAAGAAATAAATTATGAAAAAATTATAACAGGAAAAAAATCTCCACCTTCTGAAAGAATTAAGAAACATAAAGGTTAAGTGACATAACTGAGGTCACCTGGAAAGTAAGTAACACAGTTTAGCAGCCTGGCTCCAGAACTTGTTTGCTTTACCATTCCACTCAGCTCCTGAGCTCTCTACACATTGATTGAGACTGTGAGTAAGAAGGGGCCCCGACCCCAGAAGGTTCTGAGTGAACAGAAGGGCTGAGACACACCTGAGTCACTGCAAGGGCGTAGCTGTCAAGTGCCACAGGCAGATAGGAGGTGCTGGAAGTTCAGCCATGGTGTGGGGGGCAGGCTTCGTGGAAAAAGCAGAGCTGGATTTGGGTCATAAAGACTGCAGGGCCAGACATTCCAGGTGACAAGAAGCTGTGAGATGTGTTTAGGGAATGGTGGGCAGACCTGTTTGACCAGAAGAGAGCTACTGCAGCAGAGCTCCTTGGAAGGGAACTGCAGGTCAACACCAGCAGGTTCCTGGGAGTTCTGGCAGGGATTCTTTGATGTGCTTGTGGTTCCAGGCCATGGAAAGTCTATCTGAGTGTTCTGCTGCTATCTAAAAGGTAATGTTAGTGGAATCAACTTGTCCATGGGGTTTTTACTGCTATTTGGGCACATCTCATTGGGGTGCCACTCCTGCTGCTGCTGCTTCTGGACGGAGAAAAGAGCTTGGGGACAAAAGGGAAGGGAGTGATGGAAAATGGAGAGGAGAGGAGAGAGGGAAATGGGTAACGATGCCAGTTCATTTGCTTCTGATAAGCAGCAGAATTCAGCTGTTACCTTCACACCTAAGCAGACTTTCTTCTTATGGTGAATGTTTTGGGGGACTATTTTAACATTTTATGTTATCCTGCTTATTCCCTGGAATTCCCTCAAGATCTTCATTGGATCTTGAGGTGTCCAAGGTAAGAGAACCTGAATTTAATAAGGTTGCTGTGACTGGAACAGGTGTCTCAAACATTGATCTACACAAAAGCTTTCCTTATGCTGGTTCCACCCAAGACCAAAATAGTGGGTGGAGGAAACTAACTACATTAGGCCAGTGAATAGCTCAGTAGACTAAGCACCTGCTTAGGCATGTGCAGGGACCAGGGTTCAATCCTTAGCAGTACATGCTGCATCAGCCCCACCCCTTGGCCCTCTGAGCCAGCCAGTGAGCTGCCCATGCTTGTAATCTTGTAATGCCAGTGCTGGGGAGGCTCAGACAGGAGGATCACTATGAGTGCAAGCTGCATAGTGAGACCCTGTACGAAGAAGAAGAGGAAGAAGAAGAAGAAGAAGAAGAAGAAGAAGAAGAAGAAGAAGAAGAAGAAGAAGAAGAAGAAGAAGAAGAAGAAGAAGAAGAAGAAGGAGGGGAGGAGGAGGAGGAGGAGGAGGAAGAGGAGGAAGAAGTGACAGGCTGAGCTGGCCATGATATAAATAATAAATAAATAAATAAATAAATAAAGTTAAAAAAAAAAAAAAAAACAGAATCAGTAGCCTGATGAGAGAACTCTGTTCATGACATCATGGGAGCAATTCCAACAGCCCTGCCATGACAACAGAAGTCTTGTGGCTTTCTTTGTGACAGGCAGCAGCCTTACCTCACATGTGGCCTTGATCACTTAGCCTGTCCCTAGGCCTCCTTACCAAACATTTCACAAGTCCCCTTCTTTGCTCAGGCTGTTGAAATACAAACCGTTCTCAGGGCTGTTAGGGCAGGAGAGGAGGGGCCATATATCTATAATTGCTATTGTTTTTTACAAGTCTTTGGCCAAAAGGCCACATAATTATATGAATGAATCTGTGTTCTTCCAATTCATATTCCTTTTTGTTGTTTTTTTTTTTTTTGAGGCAAGGTCTCACTGTGAAGTTCAGACTGGACTTGAAGTCACTGTGTAGTCCAGGATGACCTCAAACTCACAGCAATCCTCCCGTCTCAGCCTTGTGAGTGCTGAGATTACAGGCAGGCACCGTCATGCTCAGCTCTGGAACTCATATTCTTAGGAAAGGCCAAGTAGAAATAATTATCAATATTTTTTCATACCAGGCATATAGTTCAGCATCATGATGCCTGCCTGGCAAATGCAAGATTGTCAGTTTGGTTCCCAGTACCAAAATAATAATAATAATAATAATAATAATAATAATAATAATAATAATAATAATTTTTTGGTCTTTTTGAGACAGGGTCTCGCTATGCAGTTGAGGCTGGTCCTGAGCTCACTTTTGTAGCCCAGGCTGGTCTCGAACTCGCACCAATCCTCCTGCCTCAGCCTCCCGAGTGCTGGGATTACAGGCGTGAGCCACCACGTCCGGCTAATAATAATAATATTTTAAGGATTTTTTTGTCTCTTTGAGACAGAGTCTCACTATGCAGTTCAAGCTGGCCTTAAGCTCACTTTTGTAGCCCAGGCTGGTCTCGAACTCACACTGATCCTCCTGCCTCAGCTTCCCGAGTGCTGGGATTACAGGCGTGCGCCACCACGCCCGGCTATTAAGGAGATTTTTTGAAGAACTGTGTTACTCAGATTTTTATTACTGTTAAAAATACCTGAGCTAATCAATCTATGATTAAGAATGGTCTTTTATGTAAGCAAAATTACTTTTAATCACTGTGCTATCGCTACACTTACATCTTTCAGTGCTGAGCTGATTGCGGGTTACTGTGCAGCAGGTAATTTTTAAGAGGCATAAAGGGATTTATTACGCAGAACTTTAAAAGTACACAGTCGAGGAAATAGAGCTCAGACCCTTCAGAGATAAGTGCATGGTAGCCTGGAGCTGGGAATCTTTGTGTATCTTTGGTGGTGGAAAATTGTGGAAATTGCAAATCTAGAAAGTTTTGATGTTGGGTGTGGTGGTTCATAAGGGCACTCAGGAGGCTGAGACAGGCAAGTCAATGCCAACCTGAACTCATAGTGAGATCCTGATTCAAATAAATAAATAAATAAATAAATAAATAAATCTTTTCTCCTTTAATTTTTTTTAAGTATTTTGTTACAGGCACAGAAAGCTGACTGATGTAAGCAGGGAACAAAATCAAGTTGTTTTAGTGCCCCCTCCCCAACCAGTAGTAAAGCCTACAAGGGAGGTGGTGCTCCTCGGGGATGATAGATTTACTAGGAATGACAGCCTTAAGCAACATCATGTCTACTCCTGAACTGGAATTCTCTCTCTCTCTCTCTCTCTCTCTCTCTCTCTCTCTCTCTCTCTCTCTCTCTCTCTCTCTCTCCTCTCTCTCTCTCTGTACCAGGGATCAAAGGATCAAACTCAGGACCTTGCACTTGCAAGGCAAGCACTTATTTTACTGAGCTATCTCCCTGGCCCTCTTTTTGTGTTTTATAAAGGTCCTGATTGCTGGGATTTGAAGAATGCTTCTGTATTTCACTAATGTTTGATCGCTAGAACTGTGGCCAAAGCTTTCAGAAAGTTCCATATCCTTTTGCTAGACCAGATAGCTAAATGAAAAAAGTACGTGAGAAATTGGAAGTTTGGGTTTCCTGTCCTGATGTTGCTTGTGTTTGGCCCCTACAGCATAGCATCCACCTCCTGTTACATCTGCTCTTGGGGGTGTCACCACGGTAGGACAGCCTGGAAAAGGTCCCAGGTTGTATACAACCCTAGATTTTTAAAAATTGGATACAGGATCTGGCTATACAGTGCAGACTCATAGTGAACTCCTGTATTAGCCTCCTCAGTGCTGGGATTAAAGGTATTTATCATCGTGCCTGGCACAGCATGTGGTACTGGGGATCAAACCTGGGTCCTTGAGCTTGCCAGGTAGACATGTAGATTACCAAGCTATCTCTCCAGCCCCAACCCTAGATTTTTATCCCGGAGAATTACAGATAGTGAGGTAGGCATGAGGAATAAGAGAAATGCAAGTCAGAGCCAGAAAAATGGGGTCAAGTGTTTAGCTTGAAGGGTGAGGCAAAAATGCCACAACAGAATTCAGCTTGTGCTCTTAATGTTGCAAGTGTGGCCAGCCAACCTAATAGCTGACATCTTGCCCATTAAGTTGTTAATAGTAAAGTGTATTTCTTTCTTGTTTTCTCTCCTTGGATACACATCCATCTTTGAAATCTTGTGACACATAAGATTTCCTCCTAGGATACTAGGATCATTTCCCAGGTCATCCAAATAGAAATCGAGTGATCCACCACGTAGCCTGCCAAACTGACGATCTAATAAGACTTATAAACCATGACAAAGCTGGGGAGATAGCTCTGTGGTCTGAATGCCTGCCTGGCAAGCACAAGGACCCAGGTTCGACCCTCTGGTACCACATGCTGTGCAGGCCCTGCAACCCATTCACACCGTGCCAGCCACTGAAACTGGGCATGATGGTGCATGCATGTAATCCCAGTGCTGGGGAAGCTGAGGCAGGAGGATCACTGTGAGACCGAGTTGTGCAGCAAGACCTTGTGCCAAATAAATAAATAAAACAGTAAGAACAATTTTTTAAAAAAAAATACAGAAACAGAAGCCCTGGTGCTCACCCCTCCCCTGCTGAAAGAATTTTTGGATCCCTCTGTGCTCTCTGCCAAGTTTGCCAACAATAACACCATGAACACCCCATCCAGACTCCCCTTCCCTCAGCAGTCCCAAATACTGCCCTTCACAGTTAAGCAAGCCACCCAACACTACCATTTCAATGCCTAAAGGGAGTGCTTGGCTGCAGATACACTGCGAGCTAAGGCTTCTGCTCACTGGGAGCAGCAGGACCCCAGTGAGGTGCACTCCCTCTCTTTCCTACTGTCCTGGCCAACCTTGCTGAAAATGTGAGGACTACTTTTAGGCCCATTTGGCTCTCTGAAATCATGAACTGCATCGCCTTCGGCCTGAAGGCCACAGTCCTTGCCCATGCACATCCATCCACTCGTCAGGGAGAAGGAATCAGAGCAGGTGGCTACTGCAGCTCCTGGACAGTTCCAAAGTCGATTTGACTATCCAGTCCACGAAGAAAACTGGGCCAGAGAGCCATCCGTAAGAGCTTGAGGCCAGTCTCTATTCCCATCTCTAGTGATTTATACCTGCTATATAATCAACTCCACTCTAGCCCCAGCCCTGTGCACTGGGGTGAGGGATAAATGAAGGAGAAGACAATATCTACCTGTTTTCCCTTTCTCTGTGGTACTAGGCATTGAATCCAGAGGTGATTTACCACTGAGCTACATCCTCAGCCCTTTTTGTTTTATTTTCATTTTTATTTTTAATTTTGAGACATCATCTCCCTATGTTACCCAAGCTGTCCTCAAGTGCATGTTCCTCCTGCTTTCAAGGAGCCAAGATTCCAGGCATGTCCTCAGAACCTGCCTCCTGCACACTTGCTCTAAACTATCCTATTGGTCTCAGCTATGGGCTCTGACCATCATATAGAGTCCAGGCCCTAGTAGAACTTCATCCTATTTAAAACTTTTTTTAATGTTATGACTGGCTCAGCCAGCCCTGGGAATGAGGCTGGCGCAGCATGTGGTGCCAGGGATCAAACTGTGGTCCCTGCAGTTGTCTAAGCTTGCCCAAGCAGGCACTTTAGACCACTAAGCCATCTCACCAGCCCTAGAACTTCATCCTTTACTTCCTCTAACCAACTTACTTTGTTCCTTATACCTAAACACAGTAATCCACAGCCTCAAAGCTTTGTCTCCCTTTATCTACCATATTGCCACCCTTGCCTTTTTCTCTGCTTGAAGGCTGTGGTTCTCCTCTACAACTTCGCTGCTTTGTGTACTTCCTCAGCTGAAAACCTCTTCTAGTTGGGTGCCCCTTTGATCTTCCTATTTGTTCACCCAGAATAAGGACTCCACACTCCATGAGCCCACTGTTTCAGTTATAAAAGTGAGGATTTCAGATGCTCATGAGAGCCCTCCATTGTGGTTGTTTTACTCCTACAAAAGGAAGGATAATCAAGCTTCTTCAGCCAGGTGTGGTGGCTCACACCTGTAATCTCTGCGTTAGGGTGGCTGACACAGGTGGACTACCCTGAGTTCAAGGCCAGGCTGGCCCACATAGAGAGTTCAAAGCCAGTGTGAACTACACAGTGAAACCCCTCTCAAAAATAACAAACAAGAAATAATTGAACTACTTCCTTATCTCCAAGGAAATGGGTGCTGAGTGGCTCTGGATTTGCTGGCATGAGGATGCTTTGCAGAATATCAAGCAGTTATTGATTTGTGAATCCGAGCTAGTGCTTTCCAATAAACATAAAAGTGCTCTTCGCTGACGTTTCATCTCACAGTGTTGCGGCTGAGTTGAACCATAAAATGCACTAAGGTTTGGCTCATTCCTAGAGAAATAAGATTATCTATGGAACTGAGCCATGCACATTCGTAGGGATGCCTCACTATCTCACGAATCACAAGCAATTCCATAGCTACATACTTCACACCCACCCCAAGCTTTTGGAGGAGCTCTTTTCCTGGAATTCACTCACATTCTGAATTGTGTGGCTACACATGCCTCATTGGAGGGCTTTGTGCAGTTGTAATAGCAGCAAGTTTCTCTCTGAGCCTGGAAGAGCCATTTCTTCTTTTTCTCTTTTTTCTCCTTCCTATTTTCTGAAATCAATCAATCTATCACTGAGTCATTTCCCCAGACCTTTTATTTTACTTTTAAAAAATTCAATTTATTTTGGTAAATTTCAGTAATACATAATGATCATATTCATTATAGGGAATTTGTACCTGTATGTGATACAACTTGCTTCTTTTTTTCCATTCCTCTAACCTCCCTTCAACCCCTCTTCCCCTCCTTTTTTACACAAGCTTTGTTTCCACTGGTTCTTTCTTTGCCAACTGGTGGCCAGCTTGCTACACCTAGCTAAACAGAACTAGCCTGGTGCTGGGTGTGGGACGCCTACTTGAGGTTTGTTGCCAGCAGTGTAAGAGGCAGAACTGGAGAAGCTGTTTTGTGGCTTTAGGAAAGCTATTTGAGCTGATGGAAGCTTTGGTTCTCTTGGGCTATTCTGTTGGAGGACCTCATCATGCTGGCTTTCCTGATGAACTTGGCTGTTCTTGTCAGCAGAGGAACTTGGGACCTCACTGCTTCGGAGAATGGCTACAGTTCACTTCAGGGTAGCCCTGGTCCTCATCTTGAGCATTACTTCCCTTCCTGGCTCCAGGGGGGAAGGCGGTGCATTGCTCAGCCTATGGGAGAAGCTTGTTGCTCAAGGTTCTTGGCTTTCCTGATGGGAACTCAGGTTTCCTCATCCTTGAGGGAACTTGGGATCTCACGGTTGATAACAATGGCTGTAGTACTGTTAGGGGGAGCTCTGGTTCTTACTTTGAGTATCGCTTATTGCTTCCTGTCGGCAGTGCAGCTCCCTCAGCCTGCTGGCACAGACTTTCTAGCTTGCACCACTGACCTTTGAGCCTTCCCAGTGTAGATCTGTGAAACAGGCCTGCATGAGACATTGCCATTGGGCTCTGGGATTTCAGGTGGACTCATGGGAGGCACTGTCATGGGCTCTAAGTCTTCAACTGGACTCACGCAGGACATTCCTGTGGGATCCAGGCCCTCAGCTAGATTTTTTGGTGTTTAGTGTGTGGACAGATTTTGTGTATGCTTTGTATATGATTCTTTGGGTGATTCATTACAAAATAATCTTATAAATGTACTCTATATTGTAGTGTTCTCCTTGCAAAACCCCAAACCATAGTAAATCATTTATATTTTCTGTTCCTTCCTTTCCCCCTTGTCTCTCCCTAGTTCCCCTTCCCATTTGACATTTTCTTCCCATTTCACAACAGCTATTAAACATTTTCATCCTTATTTATACTTTATAGTTTGCATACTAAAGAAACTATGTGGTATTTACATATGTGTGTTTGATTTATTTCACTTAAGAATATGGTCTCAGAATTCATCCATTTACCTAGGAATGTCTCAAGTTTATCCTTCTTTATGGCTGAGTAATACTACATTGTATAAAAAGTCACATCTTTATCCATTCATCAATTGATGGGCATTTGAATTGTTTCCAAGATTTAGCTATTATAAACTGTGCAGCTATAAACATGGGTGTGCATTTATCACTGTGGCATGATGCTTTTAATTCTTTTGGGGAGACACCAAGAGGGGTGCCAGGTGTGGTGGCTCACACCTGTAATTGCATCACTTGGGAGGCTGAAGCAGGAGGATTAGCGCTAATTTGAGATCAACCTGGGCTACAAAAGTGAGCTCAAGGCCAGCCTGAACTGTATAGCGACAGCCTGTCTCAAAAAAAACAAACAAAAAAGTTACCAAGAGGGGTAGGTAATAGCCTAATCAAATGGGATTTTTGAGGAATCTCCACACTAACTTCCACAGTGGTTATACTAGTTACATTCCCACCAATAGTGGAAAAGGGTTCCTTTTCCCCCACAGTCCGTCTAGCATTTGTTATTGGTTGATTTCTTGATGATAGCTGTTCTGGGGTGAGATGGAATGTCAGCATTGTTTTAATTTATATCTCTTGAATGCTAAACAGTTTTTCATATGCTTATTTGTCATTTCTACTCCTTCATCTAAGAAGTGTTTATTAATTTCAGGTGCCCATTTTTAGATTGAGTTGTTAATTTTTTTACATATTTTGCATATCTATGACAGACTAGGTTGTTTACATCTTTTTTTTTTTTTTTTTTTTTTGTCTTTTTGAGACAGGGTCTCGCTATGCAGCTCAGGCTGGCCTTGAGCTCACTTTTGTAGCCCAGGCTGGTTTCGAACTCATACCAGTCCTCCTGCCTCAGCCTCCCAAGTGCTGGGATTACAGGCGTGAGCCACCACGCCCAGCTTAGGTTGTTTACATCTTTTAACTTGATTTATTTATTTACTGATTTATATTATGGATGGCTCAGCCTGCCCTGGAGGTGGCGCTGGCGCAGCATGTGGTGCCAGGGATCCAACCACAGTCCCTGCAGTTGCCTAAGCTTGCCTAAGCAGGTGCTTTAGACCACTGAGCCATCTTGCCACCCCGTTTGGGTTGTTAATTTTTGGATAGGTCTAATTTTCTTGAGTTCCTTTACATTCTAGAGATTAGTTTTTTATCTGAGGAATAGTGGCACACTTTTTTGCCACATTGCAGGTTCTGTCCTCACGGGTTTGGTTGCTGTTGCTGTGTAAAAGCATTATAATAAGATGAGGTTCTAGTTGTCAATTCTTTGTGCTAGTCTCTGTGTGATTGGGATTTTATTTTACTGCATGGTGATAGATATGGGTCTACTTTTAGGTTTCAACTTGTGTAAAGCCTGTTTTTCCAGCACCATTTATTATTTTTTTTCCAGCACAATTTATTAAAGAAGTTACCGTTCTTCTAGTGAAGGTGTTTGGCCCCTTTGTCAGAGATAAGGTGGTTGCCGGGCGTGGTGGCTCACGCCTGTAATCCCAGCACTAGGGAGGCTGAGGCAGGAAGATTGGTGTGAGTTCGAGACCAGCCTGGGCTACAAAAGTGAGCTCAAGACCAGCCTGAACTGCATAGCAAGAGACCAGCCTGAACTGCATAGTGAGACCCTATCTCAAAAAGACAAAAAAAAAAAAAAAAGAGAGAGATAAGGTGGTTGAAGGTGTCTGGAAGTATTTCTCATCTTCCGATCTTTTCCACCAACCTTTGGGTCTTTTTTTTTTTTTCCTAGTACCAAGCTGATTTTATCATAGTATTTCTGTATAATTTCAAATCAGGGATTATGATACTCGCTGCCCTGCCTTTGATGGCCCAAATGGTCTTTGCTATTCAGGTCTCTTCTGGTTTCACATGAATTTTAGGACTGTTTTCTCTAATTTTGTGAGATATGCTGTTGGAATTTTAGTAGGGATTGCAATCATATAACAGTGTGGGAGTAGGGCCATTTACTCTATATTGGTTCTCTTCCTACTCAAAAACAAGGGGTATCTTTTCTTTCTCTGATATCCTCTTCAAATTCCTTTTCCAGAGTAAAGTAGTTTTGCATGTAGAAATCTCTTTTTTTGGATGTTATTAGGAAAGGCATTGCTTTCCTAGTTTCTCTCTCAGTGAGTTTGTTCTTTGTGTCCAGAAAAGCTATTGATTTTTGAGTGTTGAATTTGTGTCCAGCTGCTGAATTTGGTTGCTAAATCTAGAAGTCTTTCCTATGGTGTTTGGGGGGGGGGCTGACCTTTTGTTTACTTATATGTATTCTTTTTTGAGACAAAGTCTGGCTGTTTTTCTAGACTGACCTTGAATTTGCAGCTCCCTCTTTCAGTGTTCCAAGTAGTTGAGATTATAGGCTGGAGGCACCAGCTTCCTTTACCTCCTTAACAGGTTGGTTTTATTGTTTTTGTCCCAGACATGGAACTCTGGAGCCAAGTCTTTTTTGAAACATTTAAAAAAAATACATACATACATACATACATACATACATACCTTCTTGCACTGAGAGGCAGGAGGATTATCACAAATTCAAGGCCATTCTGGGCTACTTTGCAACTGAGCTGTACTGCCAGTGCTTTTTAAGTTTGATAGTGTCTTTCAAAGTCACTAAATTGCCCAGACTGCGCTTGAATTTGAAATCTTCCTGGATCCTCTTGTGTCAGCTTCTGAGACTGCTGAGATTACAGGCATGTACCACCACAACTGGCTGTTGAAGTCATTTTTCACCAGGCATAGTGGTGTACACCTGTAATCCCAGCACTCAGGAGGCTGAGGCAGGAGAATTACAAGGCCAACCTGTATTATATAGCAAGACCCTGTCTCAAAACCACAAAAAATTTGGGCCAGCAAGATAGCTCATCAGACTAAAAAACCTGCTTAGGAAGAGTGCAGTGATCGAGGTTTGATCCCTAGCCTGTTGTGCTGGCCCTATGCCTGGGGCATGTTGAGATGGTGATTGAGACTAGGCATGGTGGTGTGTGCCTGTAATCCAGGATTTGGGAGGCTGAAAACAGGAGGATCACTACAAGTGTGATCTATGCAGTGAGACCCTGTGGACCCTGTGCTAAATATATATATATATATATATATATATATATATATATATATATATATATATATATACAGAGAGAGAGAGAGAGAGAGAGAGAGAGAGAGATAGCTGAGTAGAATAAATGCCTGCCTGGCAAGCACAGTGTCCGGAGTTCAATCCCCAGTACTGCAAAAAATAAATAAGTAAATAAATAACTTTTTTTAAAAAAAGGGCTGGGCCCAGCAGGATGGCTCAGTGGTCTAAAGCGCCTGCTTAGGAAAGCTTGGGCGGCTGCAGGGACTGCAGTTCGATCCCCGGCACCACCTGCTGCACCAGCCCTGCCCTGAGGGCAGGCTGAGCCGGCCTTAAAAATAAACAAACAAACAAAAGTTCTGAAACAAGAAAAAAAATAAAAACAAGGGCTGGCAAGATAGCCAAAGGGACTAAGTACCTGCTTAGACAGGGATCCGGGTTCGATCCTAAGTATCATGCCAAGCAATGGAGTCTGAACCTGGTGACTCATGCCTGTAATCCCAGTGCTAGGGGGGAGAGGCTGAAGACAGGAGGATCACCAAAAGTCCCAGCTGTGAGAGCCTGTACCAAATACATAAACACAAAACATCAGCAGCAGCAATAACAACAACAACAAAACAGGCCTGGCCAGTTAGTGGGTTAAAGTGCCTGCTTAGGCACATGCAGGCGCTGGAGGTTGGATCTCCAGCATGCTGTGCAGGCCTGGCACCTGGAACAAACTGAGATGGCGATTGAGACTGAGCATGGTGGTGTGCACCTATAATACCCTGCCTTTGGAAGGCTGAAAAACAGGAAGGATCACTAGGAGTCCGATCTGTGTAGCAAGTCCCTGTAGATCCTGGATTAAATACATAAAAAGACCTATCTTTAAAAAATCACCACAAAGGGCTGCAGAGATAGCTAAGCAATCTAAGTACCTGCCTGTGGCTAAAAAGTGAGCTTAAGGCCAGCCTGAACTGCAATGCGAGACTCTGTCTAAAAAAGACATAAATAAATAAATAAATAAATAAATCCAAACTCTTGTGCATGCTAAGCATACATTGTACCATTGAAGTATACCTCCAGGAAATTCAGTTTAGATACTTTTTTGTTCCAGGAATCAAACTCATGACCTTGTGCTTGCCAATCTGGTGCTATGCCACCGACTTAAATCCCTGTCCCCCATTTAATAAATTCATAAAGATATTTTTATGCATTTTTAATTTTATTTTATTTTTTTGTCTTTTTGAGACAGGGTCTCGCTATGCATTTGAGGCTGGTCCTGAGCTCACTTTTGTAGCCCAGGCTGGGCTCAAACTCACACCAATCCTCCTGCCTCAGCCTCCCGAGTGCTTGGGATTACAGGCGTGAGCCACCACGCCCGGCTTTACGCATTTTTTTGAGTAGGAAAATTTATTGGAGAAAAATAACAGGAGAATGGGGAACAGGCATGGCTCCTGAGAGATAGGAGGGATCCTGGATAGGTTGCCCTTGTTGGTTTTTTTTTTTTAATTTAATTTTATTTTTTTTTTGAGACAGGGTCTCACTGTGCAGTTCAGGCTGGCTTTGAGCTCTCTTTTTGAGCTCTCTTTTGTAGCCCAGGCTGGTCTCGAACTCACAACGATCCTCCTGCCTCCGCCTCCCAAGTGCTGGGATTACAGGCGTGAGCCACCATGCCCGGCTTATTATTTTTATTTTTTTGAAACAGCATTTTGCTATGTAGCCCAGGCTGGCCTCAAACTCACAGCGATCCTCCTGCCTCAGCTTCCTGAGTGTTGGGGCTGCAGGCATGCACCATCACACCCAGCCTTGGCTTCCAGTTCTAATAGTAGCAATCTGTCCTTGGGGAATAGTCCTCACTTTGGTCTACACCCACATATAACATTGGCTTACTCTCTGCTATTCTCAGACCTGTTTCTCCCTCAGTGTTCTCTTATCCCATCCAGCAATGTCATTCATCTTCAGCAAGCTGCCTGTCAAGATTTGGGGAGGAAGTATTATTTTTTTTTCCTCCCTCTGATCTTGGTACCAGTCCATATTCGATAAATGTCTAAATTTCTTTCTTTAGAAAAATGTATTTACTGCGTCTCACTATGTAGATTGGACTCATGGTGATCTTCCTGTTTTCAACCTCCTAAGCATTGAGATTACTGGAGCTCATGCCACCATGCCCAGTCTCAATCCACTGACTCAGTGCACAGGAATGGGGGGAGGGGCAACATGGCTTGTGGTGCACCGGATTGAACCCCTGTCCCCTGCAACTACCTAACCAGGGACTTTACTCCGCTGACCTATCTGGCTGGCTGGTGTTGTAATTTTACACTTTATTTAGTAGGTAATACAGGCCTACTAAAATCTTTTTGGTAAGGGGAAAAACAGATGGAATTGCTACTTTTAAGAAAGATTAATTCAGGGCTGGGAAAATAGCTCAGTAGTCTAAGCACCTGCCTGGCAACCACAAGGACTCAGGGATTGAACCCCTGCACTGCATTATGTGCCAGCCCTGGGCATACCAACAGATCTAGTAAGTGCTGAGGCAGGGTAGAGGCTGAAAACAGGAGAATCACCATGAGTCTGAACTGCGGTAGTGAGAGCCTGTACCAAACACATAAAAAACAAAACAGAAAAACAGGGCTAGCCAGATAGCTCAATGTACTAAAGCACCCGCTTAGGCAGAGCCAGGGGCCTGGGTTTGATCCCCAGCATGCCATGCCAGCCCTGCTCCTGGAGCATGCTCAGACAGCAATTGAGATTGCACATGGTGTGGGCTTATAATCCTAGCACTTGAGAGGCTGTAAACAGAAGAATCACTATGAGTGTGATCTAGGTAATGAGACCCTGTAGACCTTGACCTGAATACATTTTTTAAAAAGTTGATTGATCAAAAGAGTTGGAAATATTGATTTAAAAAATGACAGATCCCATGAGATGGCAAGAGGCATCTGAATGAGTCCAGAGAATGCTGGACTGGGTGTCCAATAGCCCTGGCTTCCAGCTTAGGCTCGCATGCCTAGGCTGCATGGCTTTACTTTTCAGGGGCTCAACTGCTGTTCTCTGAATAAGGTAAATTTTGGGGAAATAAGTATCTTCAAAGGCCTTTCACAGCTGAATCATGCTTAGCTACTGCACTGCCTGGACCCTTCCCCTTAGGTAGACTAACCTGCCACCCTAAGGGAAGGAGTTACCTGATGGAGCTGGAGAGCAGTCAGGGAAGGACGATGTCATTAATAGGATGGTGGGCTAGCTTGGGGCAAAGATGCTAGGGTCACACTGAATGTCAGGCATTGGTTGAACACTTACCTGACTGTGGAAGAACTGTCTGAAGAGAGGGCAGGGTGGAGGATTTCAATGAGCAATCAAAATCCTAAAAGCAATTCTAGAAGCTATGCAAACATAATTTTATTAAAAAAAAGAAAAGGGAAGTGTGCACAGGAAAACAAAGGAGAAATAACCATAGGAAGTGGGGGGCAAGAAAGGAGGAACAATTGTGAACCTTGATAAAGATACTTGCATTTTTTGGCTCTTTAATGTCTTTGTTCGGAAAATGAGGGGGTTGGAGTAAGGAAGCCCTGTAAGGCTTTCAGCTGTGACATCCTTGCATAATCAGAAGATTGAAGAGCACAGATGCCATGGAAACTGAAGTGGAGTTGCTAAAAGAAGGCTTGAAGGGGTCACTTGCATCCGAGGCTGCAGGAGCCTTGGGAACCGAGGACTTGGCCAAAGCCACTGCTCTCACAGTTCAAAGATCCTCTCCATTAGGGGCTTTCCCTCCCTCTCTGCCCACTGATTTTCTGCACACTTTCTCCTGCTCCTTCTACCTGTGAACATTCTGTAAAATTCAGTTCTCTGCCCTCCTCAGAGGCATAGCCACTCCCCCACATCAAGTGGCATCTTTATAAGGTGAATCACAAATCTCTGGCCCTTAGCTTTCTATTGTATTTGACTCACATTTCCAGTTGTCTATTGTACATTGCTCCTAGCCAGTGGAATTTAGCTTGCAGTAAGATACGTAATTTTACTAACGATTGCTGGTACTTACTGAAAATTTACTTTGCTTGCTGTTCTGTGTTAAGCAGATTACATATATTTCCTTTATAACCAGGCATGGTGGCACATGCCCGGAATCCCAGCACTCAGGAGGCAGGAGGAGAGCCATGAGCTCAGAGCCCAGTTTAGGCTACACAGTGACTTTAAAACCAGCCTAAATTACATGGCAGTGGGCTGGCGGGATGGGTCAGTGGTCTAAAGCACCTGCTTAGGCAAGCTTAGGCAGCCGCAGTTTGATCCCTGGCACCACATCCTGCACCAGCACCACCTCCAAGGCAGCCTGAGCAGGCCATAATATAAACAAACAAACAGATAAATAAATAAATAATAAATAAATAAATAAATTACATAGCAATACCCTGTCTCCACAACCCAAACCGTCTGGTAACAGCACATGTCTGTAATCCCAGCACTTGGGAGGCTGAGACAGGAGGATCATTGCTAGTTTGGGACCAGCTTGCGCTCCAAAGTGAGCTCAAGGCCAGCCTAAACTGCATAGGGAGACCCTGTGTCAAAAAGACAAAAAAAGAAAGAAAGAAAAGAAAAACCAGAAACATAATTGTCTCCTTCTTAAAATAATCCTGCAATCCGAGTATTTTATTTTCTGCGTTTTGAAGTGAGAACATTGAAGCTCAGAGATTCAGGGATATTAAATAACCTAAGGTCCCATAACTGTGATTTTTTTCTGTCTTTTTGGTACCCGGGATAAAACTCAATTTTTGCACTTATCAGGCAGGTTCTTATGCCACTGAGCAATCTCCCTGGCCCTGTTTTGTCTTTTTTTTCTTTCTTTTTTTTTTGTTTTGTTTTGTCTTTTTGATATCAGATCTTACTCTGCAATTCAGCCTGGCCTGGAACTCACAGTGATCCTCCTGCCTCAGCCTATTGAGTGCTAGGATTCCTGTAATGTGCCACTATGCCTGGCTTTTTTTTTTTTTTAAGATTAAAGTCTTGCTATGCAGTTCAGACTGACCTTGAAATCACTATGTAGCCCAAGCTGGCCTTGAACTTGTGACAGTCCTCATACTTCAGCCGCCCACACATAGTTGTACTTTCCCATTCTAGCCATCTCCAACCCTGACACAGACATGTTGTACATCTGCATCTCTTGGCCCCTGTATCCCTCTCCTAGGCATGCCGCTTCCACATGCCACCCAGAAAACTCTTATTCACCTTCTAAACTCCAGCTTGAAAGTAATTTCCTATGTGAATCCTTCTCAGATTCCCAGTTCCTTCTTCTCATTGCAGTTATGTTCCCTCCTGGATGCTCCTGGGCCTGAGGGTATGTCTCCTTCTGTACCAGGGCATCTTGGGGAGTGATCACATCTTGCTCCTCTTTAGTCTTCTCCTAGTCACAGCACCCAATAAGCGTTTGCCAAAATTGAAAGATACTGAGTACTCACCTTCTCCCATCCAAGGACTGACCTGACTGGACCCTGCTTAGCTACTGAGATCTCCTACTGAAGGGAAATTACTAGCATTGTTACCTTTTAAAAAAAGCCCAAGCCAAGTGTGAATGGTGCATAGGAGGCTGAGGCAGGAGGATCACTGTGAGTTTGAGGTCAGCATGAGCTATATAGTGAAACCCTGTCTTAAAAAGAAGAAAAAAAGAAAAGAAAAGAAAGCCCAAATTACAGTTTTCAGAATCTATTTTCTTGCTACCTGTCATAATTCAGTCCACTGTACTCTGGACTCTACCACCACTATTCCAGTAAAAGTGCTTTTGTTTTTCAGTACTGAAGATGGAATTCAGAGCCTTTTCAGTAATCTCTACATCCTCAGCCCTTTCCAAATTTTGTACTTTGAGAATGAGTCTCACTAAGTTACTAAATTGCCAGGCTGATCCTGAACTTGGGATCTTCTTGCTTCAACCTCCCAGAGGGCTGAGATTCCACGTGTGCTCCACAATTCTCAGCTTTAAAGATGCTTTAATTATGCTCTGAAGTGATAACCATATTGGGAAAGCCAACAGACACATTTCAGAGGATGCTTCTCTGTACTATTTTATGCTATGAACAAACCTCACTTCCAGAAAATTCCTCCTCTTTTGGTTGTTAAGATATCATACTATGGGGCCCAGCCGGATGGCTCAGTGGTCTAAAGTGCCTGCTTGGGAAAGCTTAGGCGGCTTCAGTGACCACGGTTCGATCCCTGGCACCACATGCTGCGCCAGCCCTGCCCTCAGGGTGGACTGAGCCGGCCATAAAAATGAGTGAATAAACAAACAAAGGTTCTGAAACAAGAAAAAAAAATAAAAAATTATTTTTTTAAAAAGATATCATACTATGATGTTCCTCTTTATTCTCTCTCTTTCTCTCTCTCTTCTCTCTCCCTCCCTCTCTCTCTCTCTCTCTCTGTCTCTCTCTCTCTCTCTCTCTCTTTGGCTTTTTATCCTCTGTAAATATTCCCCACAAATCCAGCCTTTATTGTTTTCTTCTTCTGTTTTTTGTTGTTGTGTTTTCATTCTTTTCAGACAGAGCCTCACTCTATAGTATAGGCTGGCCTCGAACTCACAGCAGTCCTCCTGCCTCAGCTTCCAAGTGCTGGGATTATAGGTGTGTGCCACCATGCCCAGCTTATTTATTTATTTATTTATTTATTTATTTATTTATTTATTGGGACCAGGGATTGAAATCAGGCCCTTGCACTTGCCAGGCAAGTGCTTATTCTACTGAGCTATTTCCCTGGTCCCCAGCTTTTTAATTTTATGTTTTATTTTTTTCTGTATTTTAGGGAAGTGTAAACAGGGTGTTCAGGGTCTCATTACAAGATCAGACTCATAGTGATCTGCCTGTTTACAGCCTCCCAAGTGCTGGTATTACAGGTGTATGCCACCATGCCCAGTCTTAATTGCTGTCTCAGTGTGCCTTGGATTGCATGCCAGGGATTGAACCTCCAGCCCCTGCGCCTGCTTGTAGTTGCTTTAATCCTCTGAAGTGTTTGGCCAGCTCTCCAGCTTCTTTTTTAAAAAATAATTTTTATTTATTTGGTACGAGGTGTTGCTATGCAGCTCAGACTTACTGGTTTTCCTGTCTCTGTCTCCCCAGTGCTGGGATTATAGGCATGTGCTACTACTCCCAGTTTTCGGGGCTAGCTCAGCATGTAGTATCAGGGATTGAACCCAGATCTTGGCACTTGCCAGGCAGGCACTTAGACCACCAAAGTATGCCCCCAGCCCAAGTTGTAATTTGTGTGTGTGTGTGTGTGTGTGTGTGTGTGTGTGTGTGTTACCAGGGATTGAACTCAGGATCTTATGTTTGCCAGGCCGGCTCTTATGCTGCTGAGCTATATTCTGGCCTCTATTTTTTAATTAATACATTTTTATTTTATTTTACATATCTTAATTCTTTTTACTTCCCCTTCCCCTCTTCTCATTTGTCTCATTTCAACATTCAATAGGTTTAAGGAAGTTCAAGCATGGCAGTGCACACCTATAATCCTATGTCTCAGTTATCTTTCTCTCATTGCTGGGACAAAATACCCAACACCCAGAATTAAGAAAGGAAAGGTTTATTTAGCTCACAGTTACTGGAGGTTTCAGTCCATACTCAGCTGGATCCAAGGCAGAGTGACACATGGCAGAGGGCAGCAGCTCATGGAGGTAGAAAAAAGCACAGGGCAAAAGGAAGAGCAGCAGTTCTGGCCAGCCTCTCTCCCTCCCTTGTACTGTATTGAGGGTGTCTGCCCCAGCGCGATGTAGCATTCATACCCATAAGTCCTACACTGGAGCATGAACTAATTACAAACTCTGGCACTGCCCTGATGACTACATGAGCCTTTAGGGGGACCACTAGACACAAACCATAACATTCCAGCACTTGAGAGGCTAAAGCAGGAGGATCACTGCAAATCTGAGACTAGTTTGTGTTCCATAGTGAGTCAGCCTGAACTACTCTGTCTCCAAACAAAACAAAACACCACCCTCGACAAGAAAATGATTTATAGGTTGTTTATCTTGAGATGAAGACTTGCTTTGTAGTTCAGGCTGGCTCTGGACGCAAAGTCATGTAGATCCTCCTGCCTCAGGACACCTCTCCCCACCCTCCCTCCCTGGCAGTGCTGGAATTACAGGTGGGCTGTACCATACCTGGTGACACTTACTACTAAGCAATTGATATGATCTTGAGTTCAAGGACTGTCTTATATTGATGGTTCCTATGTTCTCTGTCAGATTTTTTTTTTTTGTCTTTTTGAGACAGGTCTTGCTATGCAGTTTAGGCTGGCCTTGAGCTCACTTTTGTAGCCCAGGCTGGTTTCAAACTTGCACTGATCCTCCTGTCTCAGCCTCCTAAGTGCTGGGATTACAGGCATGTGCCACACCTGACTAGTATTTTTTCTTGTTAAGAGCAAAATATATTTATTTGGGGAAAGAAAGCTTGTGTCTGAGAGAGGTACAGAAGCAGGACCCAAAGAAGTTGCCCCTCTATATTAGGTTTTGATAGTTTCTTCCCATCTCCCCCTCTAGCCCATTCCACCTATTTCAAGTGTGATCGTCCACTTATCTAAAAACTAAGCTGTGTTTCTGGGATGTCTGGAAAGCCAGCAGCTCTTCTGTGATCTTCACCTCACATCTTTCTTTTCTGTTTTTGAGAGAAGATCTCACTATATAGCCCAGACTTGTCTTTAAACTCATGATCCTTAGCTGTGCACATCTGTAATCCCAGCACTCACGAGGTTGAAGCAAGAGGACTGTTGCCAGTTCAAGACCAGCCTGGGCTATAAAGTGAGCTCAAGGCCAATGGAGCTTCATAGTGAGACCCTGTCTCAAAAAGACAAAAAACCCCAACTCATAATCCTTCTGCCTCAGCTTCGTGAGTGCCAGGATTGCAGATGTTCCTCATTGTGTCCAACTCTGAGATTTTCTTTGCTCTGAGCAGTTTAGGTGCGCTTCTTAGGCAGGTGCCTCTCGTTCATTAAGGACCACCTAAACCATACCTTCTGTTGTTGTTTCAGGGCCTCTGCACTGGGCTACATCATTTTGAGACAGAGTTTTACTAAGTTGCTAAATTGCCAGGGCTGGGCCTGAATTTATGATCTTTCTGCCTCATTCTTCCAGTGTCCTATTACACCCAGCTAAATTACTAATTTCTAACATCCCCCAAATACTTTATGGTTCCTAGGTCTGCCAGGAAGTGGACTGGTTACTTGTTAGTCACCTGTCAGCTAGATACTTGCTGGTTTTCTCAGGAGGGCTTTGTAAGCATTTGGTCCATAGAATTATCCTTACTTCCTTAAAGCTGTCTAGTCATATCTAATTCTATGTACATCATTCTCAAGTATGACACCCCAAAGTCCCAGTTACAGAATCTTCCAATTATGTCTTGTTACTACGAGAACTGACCCTTACTGAACTTATGCAAATAATTACATTGCCATGGAAATAAGAATATTCAATAGGAGTTTGCACAATCTGGAGTGATGGGGCAAGGAGAAAAGATAAGTGTTTTTATTTCTGTTTGTGAAAGTATAATCTAGTAGCTATTGTAAATAATGTAAGGGCCAACAGAAAAGGTTTCTGTTTATTTATTTCTATTTATTTATTTATTTATTTATTTATTTATTTGGTTCTTTCTTATGTATTAAGTAATACATAAGAAAGTCTATGGGGTCTCACTACACAGACTGGGCTCGCAGTGATTCTCCTGTTTTTCAGCCTTCCAAGGGCTGAGGTTTCAGGTGTGCATCACCACTTCCAGTCTCAGTGGGGTGGCGTAGAGGGGCACATGGCAGGCCACAGATTGAACCCCCAGCCTCTGTGTCTGCCTAAGCAGGATGGGTTTTTTTTTTTTTTCTGTCTTTTTGAGACAGGGTCTCCCTATGCAGTTCAGGCTGGCCTTGAGCTCACTTTTGTAGCCCAGGCTGGTCTCGAACTCATATCGATCCTCCTGCCTCAGCCTCCCGAGTGCTGGGATTACAGGCGTGCGCAACCACGCCCGGCTAAGATGGGTTTTTTTGAGACAGGGTCTCACTTTGTACTTCAGGCTGGCTTTGAACTCTCTATGGAAACCATACAGTCTTGAATTCAGTGATCCTCCTGCCTCAGCCTTCAGAGTGCTGGGATTATATATATATATATATATATATATATATATATATATATATATATATATACATATATCACCATGCCCAGCTGAAAAGGATTCTTTAAATTCAAAAGCAATATTCTAAACAAAAGCTATAATCCATTGTTGCCTTATTCATCCTCATGTAATTAATTTTTGGGAGGGCTCTGGGAATATTAGGCAAGTCCTCCAGCCCAGTCTCTTTCATTAATTAATTCTTGTTCTACTTGATTTTGGGTTGGCTTACTTCTAAGAACACATCAGCTTCTCCAGGGGAGATCTGACTTGGTCCTCTGGTATGGTCTCAATATTAGTTAAGCAATGCCATCAGAAGCCTATGCCCAAGTTATCTGACATAGTTTTTTCCCTTAGTCTCTGAGATAAAATGAAATATTTTTGAATAGATTAATGCCATATTGATGGCTTGAAATTGGCCATGGTGGGAGTATTTATAGAGATTTGTAAATGAAGGTTTTCTTTGCTGGTGTAGTGGTATACATGGTAATCCTAGTTGCTTGGAAAACTGAGGCAGGAGGATAAAAAGTCCACGTTCAGCCCTTTAGCAACACAAGAAGGGTCTGGGGATGTAGCTTAATGCAAAGGCCCTCGGTTTAATCCCCAGTATCACAAATTTTTTTTGTTTTTGTTTTTTGGCAGGACTGGGGTTCGAACTCACGACCTTGAACTTGCCGGGCAGGCACTTGTGCCACGGAGCTATCTCCCTGGCCCCTCTATATCACAATTAATGAATTAATCAATCATTGGTTCCCTCACCATTTAGTTAAACATCTTCCACCACACCACTGGGCATCTCTAATACCTTAAGCTGGGGCCCGGCAGGATGGCGCAGTGGTCTAAAGCGCCTGCTTAGGAAAGCTTAGGCGGCTGCAGGGACCGTGGTTCGATCCCCAGCACCACATGCTGCGCCAGTCCTGCCCTTAGGGCCAGCTGAGCCGGCCATAAAAATAAACAGACAAACAAACAAACAAAAGTTCTGAAACAAGAAAAAAATATCTTAAGCTGAGCTCCTATCTCCTTCCATAAAACCTCCCTCCCCATCCTAGACTCCCAATCTCCTCAGTAGTGTCACCATAGCCCCAGTTTCTTAAGCCAGAAAGTTCTCAAGTTGTTTCTTGCCCCTTCTTCCCTCTCAGTGTTCACATCAATCACTGAGTCATGTCAGCCAGCCCTCAGAAATGTTTTCCTACACTAATCTGTCTTTATTTTAGCTCAGTCACCCGTGGTCTTTTGTTCACACAATGACAATGACCTCCTGAGTGTTCTGCCTGCTTCCAGTGCACTATTCTAGGTGTTTTGGACCAGATGTTCTTTCTACAGCATTCCAATGTAATCCATCACGTGTTGCTATCTCTCCTTTGTATATGGAGAACATCCACAGTCTCCATAGCATCCACAAAGCCTTCATGACCCACCTTCAAGTTCCTTGTCCCTTCTTCCTCTAAACAGTTATGCAGTCCAAACTACTTCCTGCTTTCTCTAGAAATCCAATACATTATCCATTGTATTACAGAGCCACCTTTGCTTCCTGCTTTCCAGATGTGTCCTACTCCTTCCAAAGTCTGAGCTTTGATCCAGATCACTCCACCACTCTGAGCCTGAGAAGTGTCTGTGTTTCTTTATCTTTTAAAAAAATATGTTTAGTAAAGGGTCCACATGGTCTCACTGCTCAGATCGGACTCAAACTGATCCTTCCACTTTCAGCCTTCCAAGAACTAGGGTTACAGGCATGTGTCGTCATGCCTGGATTCAGTGGCTTCCTTGGCATGCCCCAGGGATTATGCTGGCATGGCAAGTGTGTGTATTTCTTAATTTTTTTTTATGTATTTAGTACAGGGTCTCACTACATAGATCGGACTTGTGATTTCCTGTTTCCAGGGTGTCTTGTCTGGCATCTTCACAGGAATAGAGGTCAGTCCTAGTTTCACCAGACCTGTTGACATGTGGCATCGTGCTCTGGAAGCCCAGAATTCATGGCGAGATCTCTGTTGCTGGCTGCCAGTACTCAGCCTATTAACCACCTGCCTGTCTGGGCTTCCTCCTTGTTTGTGCTGAGTCCTGGCTACGAAGATGCTCAGTGTACCTGCCTGGCTAGCCAGCTAAGACTCTGCTACTACCTTAGGCATCTTGGGCCTTACCCTGGCCCATCTGTTTGTTTCTAAAGCCCTGACACTTCCCGTTTTAATTTCCTCTGCCGCCAATGAGTCCTATTTCTAGAACTGTCCAATAGAACACTGGGCAGAGCATTGTAATTCAATTCCTGGTCTCTAGACTCTAACTGCTGTGACTCAAATTCCAACTCTTACACTTATAGCCAGCTTTGTAATCTTGGGCAAGTCGCTTTATCTCTTGAACCACAGTTTACCCATCTACCAAAAGGACACAATAATAACACCTACACCTATACCACAATATTACTTTGACACTGATTGACTTTTTGTTACATTGGAGATAGACCCAGGGTCTCATGTGTGGCAGGCAAGTGCTTTACCACTGAGGCACACTCCCAGTCCCATTGTGAGATTAATTATTATTATTATTATTATTATTATTATTTTACAGAACCAGGGTTCAAACCCTCGACCTTGCACTTGCCAGGCAGGCACTTGTGCTACAGAGCTATCTCCCCAGCCCCGATCCAACTGTCAGATTTAAATTAGTTGCTCCTTGACATACAAATGGGATATAGCCTGACAAATTTGACATAAATTGATAATACCTGGCTGAGGGTGCTGGTGCACACCTGTAATCCCAACACTCACTCTGGAGGCTGAGGCAGGAGGATCACTGTGATTTCAAGGCCAGCCTAGGCTATGCAGTGAATCCAAGCCTACCCTGAACTACATAGCGAGACCCTGTTTCAAAAAAAATAAAAAAAAATAAAAAAACTTGGGCCAGTGAGATAGCTCAGTGCTCTGAAATGCCTGTTTAGGCAAGCTTAGGCAAGTGCAGGGACTGTGGTTGAATCCCTGGTGCCACATGCCTTGCCTGCCCTACCCCAGGGCAGGCTGAGTAGGCCACAAAAACAAACAAACAAACTTCACTTAGTACACCTAAGCTACCAAACATCATAGATTATTACACCAAGAGTTTTGCCTGTTTCTCCTGGTTACCACACAGCTGACTAGGAGTAAAAACTCACTGACACTGCTCAGCATCCTGAGAGAATATTGCAGCACAGGAAAAAGTCACGCAGGAAAAAACTCCAAATTCGAAGTATGGTTTCTACTGAGTGCACATTGCTTTCAGACTATTTGATTGTTGCCCAGTATGGGACACACATGTGTGATTTAGTAACTCAGGAAGCCGAGGCATGAGGATCACTGTACATAGTGAGCTCAAGGCCAGCCTGAACCGCATAGCAGGACCTTGTCTCTATTTCATTTTTTTTTTCTGGAACCAGGGATCAAACTCAGGACCTTGCACTTGTCAGGCAGGCACTTGTGCCCCTGAGCTATCTCCCAGACCCCAGGCCCTGTCTCAAAAGAGAGAGAAAAGGTGATACACTATTTGATTGTCAACAAATCCTTACACTGAACCATTGTAAGGGGAAGGTTGTTCATAATGTGCTTGCACAGTAACTGTCCAATAGCCATTTGCTATAGAGGGAAGAAGCAGGAATAGCAATCCCTGGTTATTTAGGTTCCTAATCCAAGTGGACTCCACCTGCCTCCACTCCTGCTTCAGGAAGCAAGTGTCTTATGGCCATTTTGTTCCATCACTCAGCTATTTCTCAAATTTCACCTCAAGGAATCCATCTGTAGCTGAGCACCAATGGCTTTGCTGCTCCCAATCTGCCTAGAGAGACTTCAAAGTCTCACAATTTCCCCCTCCATATCTGCCACATGGCTCATGCGTTTACTCTGGTTACTTATCCCTCAACTCACTGACCCCTGGATGTGCAAGTAGTGTGATGGTTTTGGATGGCATATTTTAAACACACACACACACACACACACACACACACACACACCCTTTCCGCATTTTTTGTATCACTCAGCCCTTGTCTCTGATTTTCTGGACAAGGACTATGGATAACCTAATGGAGCTGTGGGCAGAGAAACACTGCAGAAATGTTTTGCGTTGAAGATGAATGCACGAAGCTCGAAGGAGAAGCTGAAGAGGCGGTAGGATTATGTCTCCACTTACTTTTCACCCCAGGAGGGGCAGAAAGCACGCAGTCTCTTTCCGGTTCCTTGGCTACATTCCTTAGAGAGGCCAGAGGGGCAAGCCTAGACAATGCAAATGAGCTGTGGATGGGACTTAGCCAAGGGTCCTCCAAGGGGCTCCAGGGAAGCTGGCTGGGAGAGAATAGGAAAGGAAGATGCCTCCGGTTTCAGCGCTTTGTTTCCCCAAGCCACAAATTATTATCTTCTCCTGGAGACACAATCAATACCAAAGTGCAAACGCTCTCCCATAAATTAATACAGCATACAGCATATGCGTGTGAGAGCAGTTTGCCCTGAATATGTAGCCTTAAATTACACAGTCTCGAGGGGGCATTTTATTGTGCACTCGCTATGCACTAACTCCTATATAAGGCAATATTAAGCCAAGGTCAAACTGGAAGTTTTCGGTGACATGCTTTGGTTGCATGATGAGACAGCAGGGAAGTCATGATTGTGTGAACACAAAAGAGCAACAGACTGCAGGAGGCAGCCCAAAGGGGACACATTTTGCCAATTCTTGCCAACACCCTATTCTAAATCTTGGGCTTCAACTGGCCTAAGGCAGGAAAGCGTGTCATGCGCGTGCAAGAGCGCGGGGAGGGGGCGGGAGGACTCGCCAAGCGTTCCCGGGCCAAGTACAAATCCGTTCTTTTATCTACTTAAGAGGTCAGCTTCTCGGTCTCAGTTCTCTACTTCCCTCGCCCCCCCCGCAAAGACTCGAGGTGGGTTGGGTTCCTCTAGAGAAGCGTAGCAGCACCCGCGGCTCGCAGGCGCATCTGTGAACTTCCAGCCCCAACTCCCGGCAGCTGCAGCCGAGCGGCTGCAATCTCCGGGAGCCAAGGGTGAGGGGATGTGAGCGCGGCGAGGGGTGACGCTCCTTATAAGGAAGAGAACCTCCTCTTTCCTGGGCGAAAACTGTGTTTCGCTTGTGTATGTTTAAAGTACACTCTAAAAACGACACACCGTCACACACCATTCCCCGGAGGCGGGAATGAAAGCCAAGGAAGCCAGTAAAAGTAGGAAGGACGGGCGGGGCGAGGGAAGCCACCAGGCGAAGAATTTGAGGGATGAGTCATCAAAAGGGAGCCGGAAGGCAGCGGAACTGGTAAGCGGAGCTGGAAGGAGGGGAGTACTCATTAGACGCAGGTCGTGTCAATCACGGCCGTTCCGCAAATGACCTGCGTGCCTCCCGGGCCTCCGAGACCGGAAAAGGGGTCTAGGGAGGCGGTCTAAAGCCTTTGAAATCGGAAAAGACGGAGCGAGCCGGCGGAGGAATCTGCTGCAGCTCTGACTGGCAGGGTAGGAAGATGGCGTTTGCCATGAAGGTCACATGGCCGCCATAGGGACTGAAACGAGATACTGGAAAGAGAACAGTAGGAACAACCACCGCGGGACCAGATCTTTAGAAGTGCCTTGAATCCAAATACAGACTCCAAAAGATAAAAAAAAAAAGCGTAAACACATTTTAGGGAATGAAAAATGGTATTTTTTTTTCAGTAGGTGGCGTTACCCTTGTATGGGGTACCATACAGGATGTCGTGTATCTCAAAAGCCCACTACACTTTTAGCCCTTACAGAAGAAATTGAAAATGCATATGCAGCAATCTCCGTGACCAAGGTGACCCCAATATTTACTAATAAATGCTTGGAAGCTAATTGCCACCACTTTGGTCACCTCTTGTAATTGTAGAGGCCCAAGGTAACTTGTATGAATCTCGTGATGTCGGACTAAGTTTATTATTGAAATATACAAGCTTTGGGTCGGCCAAATAGCTCAGCGGATTAAAGCGCCTGCAAGCAGGCGCAAGTGCCAGGGTTTGATCTCGCAGCATGCCTTGCTCTGTAATCCCAGCTCTTCAGAGGCTGTAAACAGGTGGATCACTGTAAGTCTGATCTAGTAGTGAGACCCTGAATACCCTGTAGACCCTACCCTAAAATAAAAATAAAACAAAACATGCAAGCCTTTTATTTTTCATTGTTATTTTGAGACATATGTATTAGAACCTATGTCCTAAAGACGTGTCATCATGACTAAGTGATGGGGTGGATTTTCTCTGGGGCGTTTGTCCCCTTAGGGAGCCTGAGAGTTTAGGGCTCAGGTGCCTGTAGAAGCAGGAGGCCGTATGTGGCAGGATGCAAGGCATTCACTAGGGTCTCAGCACTGGAAAACCAGGAGGAAAGTTGATTCTGCTAGGCACTGGGAATCTTAAGAGATCTATATGACAGGCCTGGTTCTAGGCAGCCTGCTCTAACCTCTTATCAACTTGGCAAGGCTGCCTTGGTCAGAAAGGGACTTATGCCAGTTAAACTTTTTTCTTTTTGGCACTGGGGATCAAACTCAGGACTTTGTGCTTGCCAGGCAGGCTCTTACACCATTATGCTATCTCCTTGGTGCCAGTTAGCATTGATTGAATCATAAATTTCTTAAGGCTAACCTTTAGTTGACCTAGGATGACAAAGGTAAGCTTCGTAAGCCCATTTATTTTTCCAGTTCTTTTGTTGCTATCCTACTCATTGGCTTCCTTGCAAATGTTACTTTTGAAAAAATTTAGGGCTGGGAGGGATGGCTCAGTGGCCTAAAGCACCTGCTTGGGAAAGCTTGGGCGGTTTCAAGGACTGCGGTTCGATCCCTGGCACCACATGCTGCACCAGCCCTGCCCTTGGGGCGGGCTGAGCCGGCTATAAAAACTGAGTGAATAAACAAACAAAGATTCTGAAACAACAAACAAACAAACAAACAAACAAATAAATAAATAAATAAATAAAATTCTAAAAAAAGAAAAAATTTAGTGTGTTAGGGGCAGCCAGATAGCTCTGTGGATTGGAGTGACTGCATAATCAGACACAGGGACCGGGGTACAATCTCCAGTGTGCCATGCTGGCCCTGGCCCCAGGGTGCACTGAGAAGATCAATGAGCCTGGGCACAGTGGCACATACCTGTAATCCCAGTGCTTGGGAGGCTGAGAACAGGAGGATCACTATGAGTCCGATCTACACAGTGAGACTCTGTAGACCCTGCACTAAATAATTAAAAAAAAAACAAATTTAGCCTGTTAATAAAGGATAAACAGGGGGCTGGGGAGATAGCTCTGTGGCACAAATGCCTGCCTGGCAAGTGCAAGATTGTGAGTTGAAACCCTGGTCCCACACACACACACACAAAAGGATAAACAGGATTTTGTTCATTACTCGCCTAGTAGAATTAGTAGGGTTCTACTCCCACACCCCTTTATGTAGGGACATAGGAAGAGCAGGGGCATATAAAAGTAGTAATGTAAGAATTGAAGCAAGCCGGGCGTGGTGGCTCATGCCTGTAATCCGAGCACTCGGGAGGCTGAGGCAGGAGGAGTGGTGTGAGTTCGAGACCAGCCTGGGCTACAAAAGTGAGCTCAAGGCCAGCCTCAACTGCATAGCGAGACCCTGTCTCAGAAAGACAAAAAAAAAAAAAAAAGAATTGAAGCAATCTAATCTAGCCAATGATTGCTTTCTTTTACCCACCTGTGAACTTTCATGCTGCCTGCAGCCAGTCAGTACTCCACGCTGAGAGCTGGAGAGCTGTCGGTGGCATGAGAACTTCCCTGTATTCACTCACAAACCAACGGGCTAAAAAACCTAACGAGGGGCTAAGTAGGTAGCTCAGTAGAATATGCACTTGCCTAGCAAACGCGAGGACCTGAGTTCAAAAGCATACCAACTCAGACTTCACTGGTACCTAGGAGTACACTGTGGCAGAGAGGCAAAGCTTTTTTTTTTTTTTTTTTTTTTTTTTGAGATGAACCTTTTTATTTATTATTTTATTTTATTATTTTATTTTTTTCACTTTATTACTTTTATTAAATAGTGGGTTTCCACACATAGCTTTTTAAATAATCCAGGCAGGGAGGGAAGGGATAGGAGGACACACCTTCAGCTCCTCTCCGTCCAGAACACAAGTATTTACATTTTAGCAGTTGGCCAATCCTGGCTCAGGAGGAGGCAGCTAAAATTTGCAAAAAGTTGGAGGGGTAGGAGAACACACCATAAGACTTATTTCCTCTAGCCAGTTCCCCCACCCCCAAACTATCCATCCCATCATAGTCTCTGGTGGCATCAGTTGGTGTCTGAGATGAACCTTTTTAAGCCATCCCCTCAATTCACCATTTACTAAGATTCCATTAGGAAGTGTCTTCACATGACTTCAATTCATGGGTTTAAAAAAATTTTTGAAACGGTCATATTTTGAACTCAGAATCTGCCTGCCTCAGCCTGCCAAGATCTCAAGTATTTACCACCATGCCCAGTTTTCAGATTTATTTATCTGTATTTATTTATTTATTTTTGGAGATAGGGTTTTGCTATGCAGCTCAGGCTGGCCTCGAACTCACCACAGTTCTCTTGCCTCAGCCTTCAGAGTGTTGGGATTACAGCTGTGTGCCACCATGTCTGGCCCTACTTCCTATAATCCTTTATTTTCTTCTTTACTTATAATTTGGGATTTTTGTATAACAGAAACCATGTCGAGGTTTGTTAACTGAAGCTTGTGCGAGGGCCTGCGTTCCATTTTCAGCATTATTAAATAAACCGAAGAGGAAGATCCTGTAACATCCGGTACTTTGGGGCACGGCAAAAGAATGCATGCCAGGAGGAGGGAGGAGATGTGGCAAATCCAACGCAGCACTTTCCCGCTCTCCTGTTTCTTTTCCATTACCTAGACCCCAGGAGGCTTCTGAATAGCTGGCTCTTCCGTACTAGAGGAAATTGAGTCCCATCCTTGGGTGCTGGGAAGCAGTACAAAGCTCCAAATTTAGAAAGCTGGAGAAAGGAACCAGCTATAGTCCATCTCAGACACCAGGTGGCGCCAAAGCATAACCGTAGCCCCAAGGAAAGCCATCTGGAAATGGACCTTGAGAGCCCTTGAACCATTTTCTTCCCCTCCCCTTTCCCATCATAGAATTGAAAAATAAGTCTTTCAGATATGGTAGATAACATTCCTTCAATTAAGACACTTAAATCCTTATTCCAGAGCCACTTCCAGCTGCAGATTCCTCAGATTTAAGTACGGCCATAGTCTCTGCCTTTCCCAGAGACCGATTTCTCAGCTTCAAAAAAGAAAAAGGTAGTTTTCCGGGAGTCTTTCTAGATACCTCTACCCTTAAGAAGGGTTGTTTTTCTTCAAGGCAGTTCCTTGAATAAGCCCAGACATAAGACCTAGGAGGTCCTGCTCAAATTCTTCCACCCTTAGGTGGGCTGGCTGCTGTATCACAGGCATGCGGGAGTGACCTTGTGTAAAACCAATGTGACACGTCCAGCCAGCCAGTTTCATTGCCTCTTCCAGCGAGATGTGACTGCTGCCTGCCCTCTAACGTGCTTCATAAACTCCCATTCCCAGAATCCTCTACGTGGGATGCTTTCTTCTGTCAGCCATTTTTTTTTTGTCAAGACTGTCTCCTTTGGGGGCTGGTGATTTAGTTCAGTGGCATAGCGCCTGTATGGTAAGCATGAAGTCTTGAGTTTGCTTCCCAGTACTCCCCCACCCCTGGAAAATAAAACGTGTCTCCTATGGTGGGGGCACAGATCAGACTCCACAAAGCTGCTTCGGTGCCCATAGTCTGAGGGACCACACCTTCTGAAAGCTCTTCTGCTTTATATTGTGATGATTTATGGCCAGCCAAATAGTTTAGCAGATTGAAGCACCTGCAAACAGGCCCATAGGCCTGGGCCTGCGGTGCTGGCCCCACCCCTGGGGCATGCTGAGACAGCAATTGAGACTGGGCGTGGTAGCACAGGCCTGTAATCCCAGCTTTTAGGAGGCTGTAAAGAGGTGCATCACTACAAGTCCGATCTAGTAGTGAGACCCTGAACACCCTATAGACCCTTCCCTAAAATAAAAATACATGAATAAATATTATGATGATTTGTGAACATACCGCTCCTATAAAATTTTGAGCCGGGCATGGTGGTGCACGCCTCTAATCCCAGCATTTGGGAGGCTGAGGCAGGAGGATCAGTGTGAGTTGGAGACTAGCCTGGGCTACAAAAGTGAGCTCAAGGCCAGCCTGAATGGCATAGTGAGACCTTGTCTCAAAAAGACAAAAAAAAAATTGAACTCACTGAAGCCAGTGACCCCTTTCCTTTCCTTTCTTTTCCTTTTTTACAGGAGGGCAGGGGGACAAGGTCTCCCTATGTATCCCAGGTTGGGCTTAAATTCCCCATAATAGCCTTGCCTCCACCTGCCAAGTGCTGGGATTACAGCCAAGCACCATTTCTTATTTTTTTTTTTTGTACCTTTATTTGGTACTGGGGATTGAATATAGGCCTTTGCACTGAGCTAAATCCTCAGTCTGCTTTTTTTTGAAAGTTTGAATCAGGGTCCTGCTAAGTTGTTAAATTACCCAAACTAGGCTTGAATTTGGGATCCTCCCCCCTCAGCCTCCAGAGTGCTGAGATTACAAGCATGCACCCTCATGCTTGATTTATCTTTTTATACTGTATTCTGATGAACGTTGTGTCACTTACAGTTTATAAAGCACATTCACATATATTTTTTGTTTTAATCCTAATAACCCTGTAAGGTAGGTGTTATCAGCCCCATTTAACACATCAACAAACAGACTTGAATCAAGTTAGACAACTTGCCCAGGGACCTAGACCTACAAAAAGGCACAGCTGGACCTGAATGCAGGTTCTTTCTTAACTTTCTGCTCCTGAGATCTTGTGTGGCCTTCCTTCTTGGAGACAGGAGCCATGAGAGCTCATCCTAGAGCCTGGGGAGGAGAACTAAAGGCCAAACTACCTTTTGAGCGTGCTCCCTTCTGTTCCTCCCTGCTGTTTCCAGAGAGAATTTCAGAATGCAAATGTATTTTAGGAATGTCCAGTGTGAGATGTCCTTGTGGATAAGAGGGGGGAATATGGGGCAAAGATAGGACAGTAAGGTGCATTCACAGCTGGTGACTAATGGATCTTTGTCATCCTGGAGGGTGGTTCTTGGCTCATCCAATAGCTTAATTAATGACTTAATCAGAGCATAAATGACATGAAGCTGGTCTCAGAAAGATTCTCAAATGCTATAATGAACAAGGAAACTGAAGTGTAAACTTTCAGAACTTTCTTTTTCAAAGCCAAGTGCTTGCTTAAGTACCGGGCAGAAGAGACAAGACTTTCTTTCTTTCTTTTTTTTTTTTTTTTGTGGAACCAGGGATTGAATTCAGGCCCTTGCACTTGCCAGGCAAGCACTTTTTCTACTGAGCTATCTCCGCAGTTCCCCTGAGACAAGACTTGCTGATGATCTGTATGCAAAGGTCTCAGGTATTGGAGGTAACAGTAAGCTTACTTGTTTTGGCACTAGCTGCTCCAAATGCTAATGCATTCAGAGTGTGAACAAGGGAGATTCTAGTTCTGCCTGTGCCTTTCATTAGATCTCGAGGTAGGATTGCCTTTAGCCGTCAACACTACCCCCAAACAGGGAAGAGTTAAAAATCATCCTATACTGAGTTGGGGAGATAAGTCAGCAGCACAAGCTCCTGCCTGCCAAGCATAAGGTCTCTAGTTCAATCCCTGGTAAGGCCAAAAAAAAAATCATCCTATACAAACTGATGGAGCTATTTAACCTAGAGAAGGGATGCACAAGTGGTGCATTGGGATCCGGTTTTCAAACATATAGAAGGGTTCGTCTTATTTTGCTTTGAAGGAGGACATCCTCATGAGGAGCGAAGTGTAGGTGCATTGGAAAAACTGATTTTTAACTCAGCTTGTGGCGGAACTTCATAGTGGTTCCAGGTGATCCAATATGCCTTGTGAGGATGAGATCTTCCCGTCTCTGGAGGTATTCAAGCAGAGTCAAGATAACTGCATAGCAAAGAGGTTCAAAGAGGTTGCATGAGGTGCACAAGGGAATCAAGCATTATATCATAAGGGAGGAAAGCTAGGCAACTGATAAGGTTGATCCTGACAATGTAATTTTGAAATTTAGGTGGGGAGGAATGGAGGTGAAAACAGTTGAGGTCTTCAGAGCAGGTATATCTTTTTTTTTTTTTTTTTTGGCAGGGTCTCACTATGTAGTTCAGGCTGGCCATGAATTCTCTATGTAGCCCAGGCTGGCCTGGAATTTGAAGTGATCCTCCTGCCTCAGCCTCGTGAGTTCTGGGTTGGCCAATGTGCCTGGCTGAGCAGGTACATCTTAACAAATTATCTCTGCTTCCAATCTCTCCTCCACTTCTGTCCCAGAAATATTTTCCTGAGAACTTTCCCAATGAGCCCTTCCCACTCATATCAGAATCTCAGTACTCCCAGAGGCCACCTGGTTTAGGCCCATATCAGAGGATTCTATCAACTTTGCATCACCCGCATAGTGTGGTTGTCCAGTCACTACTTGACCACCTCTGGCAATAGCATGGGGCAGTCCACTGTAATTGCAGAAGGCTGCTCACATTTTGAAAGTTCCTTGTAGACACAGTGAGATGCCTGGGTTAGGGTGTTGGTTTTAGGGCATTTTCTGTAGCACTGGAGTTGAACCCAGGCCCTCATACATGCCAGGCCCACCACTGTTCCACTGAGCTGCATCCCTAGCCATAGGACCTTTTGCCTTCTGTTTTTGAAGCTGTTGGTAATAAGTTTTAAAGGAATTCAGGAGACTGGAATCATGAGCTGAAACTTTTATTACAATTTTTCATTATAAAAAAGAAAGGAAAAAGCAACTCCTTATATTGAACCTAGATCTGTTTTCCTATAACTTCCATCCATTAATTCTCAAAGCCTTTGGAATCACACAAAACAAATCTACACCTTCCTCTCTTCCATGGGCCCAGTAATGATTTGGCAACAGTAGACACATTTCTCCTGGGATTGTCACTGTTCTCAGCATTCTTCTCTGGGCATACTTTTGCTAACATCTCCCTTGAAGTCTGGTGCCTGTAACTAAACAGAGGGCAGCAGGTGGAGTCTGACTTGTGCAGAACAGCACAGGTGATCACGACCTTTATTTTGAATGACATCTTATTAATACGGTGCACAGTTATAGTTAACATGGTCCTTTTGTAGCAACTTCTAACTCAGGATGAGCACTCATTTACACTAAAACCCCATAAGCTACTCTCTCACATCTTACTGTTACACTGTTACATTTTGGAATTCAAGTAAGGAAATTTGCCAGCATTATGAGATTTGTAAGTCTGATCTGATGACATTACAACAGAATCCTTTTGTGTATAGTCAGTCATTTACCCAGTTAAGAGTCTGCCTAGGAACACTAAGGTTCCATCTCACCACAGAAAGAATGGTCATCATCAAGAAATCCACCAATAACGAATGCTGTCAGGGCTGTGGGGTAAAAAGAACTCATCTCCACTGTTGGTGGGAGTGCAGACTGGTACAATCACTATGGAAATCATTGTGGAGATTCTTCAAAAAATTAGAATTGTGGTTGCATTTGATGCATGCATTCCCCTTCTGGATAGGTTACCAGAATTAAAAATATACCACAGTGATACATGTGCACCAATGTTTGTAGTAGCACAATTTATAATAGCTGGATCTTGAAAACAACCCAAATGCTCATCAGCTGAGGAATGGATAAAAAAGATGTGGTCTTCTTATACAGTAGAGTACTAAAGAAGGAGAAACTGGAGACTTCTGAATGTAAATGGATGCAACTCCAGACCATACTAACAAGTGAAATAAACCAGATGCGTATGTGTGAACCTCATATTGTCTCCCTAGTGTGACAAACTGAAAGAGGAAATAAGACCCAAAACATATGATAGATATTGCAAAATGAGAAGAAACTTTAGAAGGAAATAGAAATTGGGATGGGGAATGGAGAAAAGAAGAAAGAAAAAAGAAAAAAATATATATACAAGATAGTTATACTACTAATTTCTCTTAGTTCATTAACAACAAAATTTGGTGCTAACATTGTTTGCACAGTTAAATGCCAATATTTTGTACTTTGAGCAACTGATTTAAAAATAATAATATGCAATGTATTAAGCTGCATTACCTTATTATCCAGTTTTAAATTTTTATTTTTTTCTCTTTAGAATGAAAAGAATCTGCCTAGCTTTTCCTTTACTCACGCTGCATTTTCTCTCCGTAGTCCCAAGAGTGTTAAGAGAATGTTTTGTGAAATTCCAAATGCTATGGGTGCAACATTCCCCTCATCTACCTAGCCATCCTATCTATCAAAGGAAATGAGCTGAGCTGAGAGTGAGTGATTTGTTTTTCTTCAATCAATGTGGGGACTGGGCAATCTTTACTTCCTTTTGTAAGTCCTCACCAATCAACCTTTTAGCATTTTTCTAAGAATCTTACCCTTGATCAGTATCACATTTATTTATCTATAATTTGTGGCATTCACCTTTCCACATGTTAAAGGGGGGGGGGCATGTTTTTCAATCTCCAGGCTGTGACAGATATATTTTTGCATACTCTGTGGCTTTCAAAGCCATCACCAGTTGTCCTGTGACTGAGCTTCAAGTCCTCACAAGAGCTCTGGGCTGTTACGGAGCAGATCATGAAGCAGAGCTTTCTGGGATGAAGCTGCCTGTAGGGCCTGGAGAAGAAGCCAGAGCAGAGCTGGGGAAGTTTTATTTTCTCACTGTGAACATATTAGCAGGCACGGTTTCTTCTGAAGACCTTCCCAGAGCACCTTGCCGATGAGACTTCCCACTCTTCAACTTGAACCATCTCTGTTGCTCAGGCCAGTCCCTTTGCTGCTCCTCAAGCCTGTCTAGACCTTTTGCCCTCCATGATTTGGCAGAGGTTCTCAGTCTGGAATGCTTACAAGTCTACCCCACCCCCACGGTTCTAGCTTTTCTACAATTTCTCCAGTCCTTTAACCTTTACTGTACACTGAAGTCCCATACGAGATTGTACATTACAGTCATTTTATCATGGTTTAGTTTTGTCTTTCTGACAACGTGCACCCCAAAGTGAGTACATTCCATTGTAAATAGTATAGCCAAACCAGCAAAGGCTAGGCCTCCAGGCCTGGTAACCATACTTCTGTGAAGATGTCCACA